>CM073773.1:83783912-84064394 GCA_037158775.1 Hetaerina titia | reverse complement strand
GAATTTTAATCAAGGTGGTATTCTTCAAAATTAAGGCAATATCTATCCGTTCGTCCCCTGTTCCGTTCGCAACCCGCCGAGTATGTAGCATAATGACCGACCGTCTAACAACAAGGCGAAGAGTAAGAAGGGATTTTCGAGATCTAGGGTGTCGACGAAGGAGAACGGGACGAGAGGATGGGACTCGGGGAAGTGTGACGGTGAAGGCGGAGGGAATATCCGACGCCGCTGCCGTGAAAGAGCGCCGGGGAGAAAGGAGGAGAGGAGACGTGGGAGAGGATAAAGGACATGAAGAAGAGAGGGAGGAAGAGCATGGTGGGTGCAAAGGGAGGAAGGGGAAGAGAGGGGTGGCTGGAGAAGGGGAGGAAGGTTGAGGGGATGGCAAGGGGGAGGAAGGTGGAGGGGATGGCGAGGGGAAGGAAGGGAGGGGAAAGGAGGGAGGCAAGGTGTTCCGGCGCATGCGAGATGGACGCCACTTCGATCGTTGTTCGTGGGTTTGCCAAAGAAGGGGTCGGGAGGAGGGGAGATAGGCGCGGTGAGGGAGCGGGGGAATGGGTGGGGTCCGTGGCCGTGAAGGAGGGAGGAGAAAGATAGGGGAGCCTGTGGTAGGAGAAGGTCGGAGGATGAGTAAATTGGAGGGGGTGCCGCGTAGATACAGGGGTCTGTGGTGTGGGTCGGGATGGCGAGCGGGGGGAGGGTTGGAGGGACTTCGCGCGGGAGGGGAGGACCGGAGCGGGGCGAACTGCAGTATGTGCATAGGGCGGTGGTGTGAGGGGGTAGGGCTCGACGGGGGGGAGGAAGGGGAGCGATGGGGAAGATTGGGTAGCGACAGAGGGGCGCGGGAGCGAAGGATGGGGTGCGTGGGTAGTTGCTTGAGGGATGGTGAGGGTGAGTGGAGTAAGGGGGTGGGTTTCGGAAGGATGGGGTTGGTGTGTTAGGGGTTGCTCTCACAAAAGCCTCGTACCCAGACTCCGAAAGCTTCTCCATCACCTCAGGACCCTCTCCCTCCCCTTCTTCCCTCATCTCTCTTCCTCCCTCCCCTTCTCCTCTACGCTTGTCATTCTCTCATTCTCCCTTTACCTCCAATTTCCTCCTCTACCGAGTCCTTTGGTTCCCCTCACTTCCTTTATTTTCCTACGCCTTTCACGTAATTTACATCTAACGCTTTGAATCCATTTTCTGATAATTCTGCATTGCTTTTCTCACTCTTCGCCGAGGGATAATAATGCTATCTGATATTTTCCACAGTTCAACATTCTGAACTTCTTCTTGTTGAATATTCCCTTCAGACAATAAAGTACTAGAAACGCAATTATTACTCAGTGTTCTCCATTTATTTCAATCGACCGTGCCTTTACATTTTCTTCTATCACCCTCACGGTTTTCATCCTCTCGAAATCCATGCGTACTATTTTAGGCCCTTGGCTGCAAAAGACCTCACCTCCACTGCTGACCTATTTTGTTGCGGTTTATTTCACGGTTTTGTCCAATCTATTCCATGGTTAAAATGCCTTTCTATCGCCATTTGATAATACATTTATTGACGATTCATCATCAAAAAAATATTTTACCATTTTTCTTGTTTTTGAAACTTTGAATACCATTAATTTTCTCAAAATAATTTCATCTCTGTGCGCGCTGTGCTAATTATTACTTTTTATAATGAATTCCTTTCCGATTATTGCCTTTTTTCATCAAAATATGAATATGACTATTAAAAAAATAGGATTAGTGTAATTCTTCTTTTCCATTTTAGGTGCTGCTCTGTGCCAAATAATTTCCTTCAGAGGAATTTTCCACATTTTCCTTCAGAGGAATAATTTCCACATTTCTCATTTTCTTTTTCTAAATATACACCAGCAAGCAGTCCCGTTTTTGAATTAACTTAGGTGTAGTTTTACGAGGATGTGTAGAAAAGGTAAAGGTACCTGCAGATCAAACTCAGATCAGAGCCGGTTGTTACAATTATGTATAGTATTTCTTCATACACGCCCTACTGAATTTCCGTTGTTGAATTTAAACTTACGAGTAGTATATTAGATTACACACCCCGCTATCGTTAATCTTAAAGTCTACGCCCACGGCAATGTAAGCATGTTTATACTTTAAAAAGCGTATTGTTTTCACCAATTTTCTCATCATACACTTAGTTTCCTATGCGTTTCCCATTCTAGGATCCCTTTAGTCATCTTACGCCACGCCGCTATTCAGTTTTGGTTACCAGATCCTACCCCGTTGCCCTTCATTCACTCAGAACTTTAACCGTTCATTCCACTCCCACCGCCTTCCTTGAAAATCCACACAAAATTTCTTCTTCTCTTTCACCACCGTTCCTTTCAGCCAATCGTCTCTCCTCTCTCAGCTTTCTTCATTTATTTCCCTTTTGTTTCAAAGTCGCTCTTCTATTGGTCTCCCCTTTCCTCGGTCTCCTCTCTCACTCTCCTGGATTCCTTATGTCCTTGCTCACCCCATACCCCCCTCCACTCCGTCGTCCGCTTCCTCCTAATCCTTCCCCCCAATCACTGCCCGTGGAATGACCCACTGTCTTTTTATAGCAAACGCTTTCCCCTTGGAACTCCCTTCTCTGATCTCCCAACGGAATCTGCCCTTCTCTCCTCAAAAAGACTAACCCCACCTCTCCTGCTTTCACTCCGCTCTCATTTGTCTTCTTCCACCTAGCATACCAACCTGTTTCTAAAAAGGTATGCCCTGTTTATGATTCGAGTATCGACTATTTCCCTGCAAAGTGAAGAGGAATGAAACTCATATCCTTTAATACGAACCTTCCGAAATCGTTCTGAGCTAATTTCTGATGTCTTGTTCAACAAACCTCCTGAATTGTCGCTTTTGTTTTATGCGTCAATCTGGATTTTCCATTTTTTCCGTAATAGTTTAATCAACGGCGATTTAAAGTTTTCGTCAAAATTACATGCTTTTTTAAGCGACCTGAGTTCAAAAAACTGATCTTCCTCTCCTATTTGCTACTTAACTGAAATATTTTAACTTTTCCGTGGTCCCAGACATTTTTTTCACATTCTCCTTCTCCTTAAAATGGTCGAATAACACATTTTCCTGTAAATGATAAGATGTTTACGTGAGAATTCTGTATTTTTTTACAGCGGAGATTAACATAGTGGGTCGAAGGAATATATGGGAAACGTTTAGGCTTTGCAACGTAGAATCCAAGAGCGTTTTGATGCCTTTAGGAAAATTGCCTCTGTTTTAAAGACATAATATCTCCACGACAAAGGCGCGAGGGCATTAATTTTTCAGTTTATTATCAGGGAAGTGTCTTCTAGCCCCGGCAGTAAAAGATCATGCTAATGTTGTGGCCTGCAGTCTGCATCTTGGCAACAATCTATGAAATGTAACTTAACTTAGCGACAAAGATAATCGCGGTGCTCCTGCACTAGCACCACTGCGATAAATTGAAATGTTTCACAGTGCTGGGCTGTACGAAGCTTTAATCTCGTTTTTGAGGTCACCGTCTGGAGTGAAAAAAACTTCACAAATCGAGTAATGGATTATGCGATAAGACAAGGCAAATTGCCCCTAAAATAAAAGCGCAAGTAACCCCCAGGTTAACCCTGAGGTAAAAAAAAAACAAGTAGAAAAGTTCAATCTTTGAATTTTTTGCCCAAAATCATCGAGAGACATCATCAAAAATTTAGCGAGAGAGATCCATATCTACTCCTCATTCACCTTCGTCAGCCCTCACCCCCGCTTTTTATGAATTCTCAACCGTTGCCCACGAGTTTATCTATTCACTCCTCCAAAACCCTTCGTTGAATCCGCGTCCTCTCCCTTCTTCGCCCCATCCGCTCTCCCAGCCGCTTTCCCGCTCCCTCCCCCCATTGCTTCCGCTCACCCTCCCCCTCCTCACCACGCGCACTTTTCCCTTATCTCCTCTTCAATTTTCATTCAGCCTTCTCCCTAAATTCATCGCCATTCCGCTCTTTTACTTTTAGGCCTTTTTTATGGTCGGCAGAGAGGGGCGACGAACAGGGAGTGAGGGGGGGGCTGGCGAGGGAGCCGGAGGGAAAGGGGACCGAGGAGAGAGAGAGAGTGGGAGAGGTAGGAGAGAACCGCGTGCGTGCGTATGTGTGTGTGTGTAGGGAGAGGGGGGGTGGTGGGGAAGTAAGAGGAGGCCTACCGAAAAGAAGGGATGACTCCAGGAAAGGGTAGGAGGGCGTGAGTAAGTGGGTGGGCTTTGGAAGGCGGAGGGGAGGAGGAAGAGGGAGGAAGGGGGAGTTACTGAGAGCGGTGAGGAGGGGGGGAGGTGGGTGGGTGAGGGTGAAGGTAAGAGAAAGAAGAGGAGGTTTCTAAAAAGGTCTTAAGGTTTTCATTTTCCTTTCGTCCTAAACGGTGATTCTTTTACTTTTAAACTTTTGGCCTCTCTCTCTTTCTCTCTCTCCTTTCTCACCTTCCTTCTCCCACCCCCTCCCCCATTTCACCCTACCATGACAAAATTTTTTTTGTTTTCACTTTTATTCATCGAGTCGACTTTTGGGACTCGACTTTGGACTTAAACTCGATCTTTTTCTTCATTCATTTACGATTCCTACCTTCTCCCTTCCCACGTACTCCGTGGCCCAGGGTTCACCTCGTCCCATGGCTCGCAATATCGTCCCACTCTCCGTCACCGTCTTTCTCCCTCCCCCCCTTTGTGATATATATATATATATATATATATATATATTCTTGGGTACATGTTTTTATTCCCCCCACGACTCGCTCTTCCCTCTCACTTGCTCAAAGTTTCCATCATAATTATAAGCCCTCGACACCATGCTGCCTCCTCCACACCCTTTGGTTTCAGTTGAAAACATCAACTCGGAGGGACGCAGGGTGGAGGACCTTCAAACACAAGCGAGCGCATGAATTATCGGCGCCGCGGTGGAACTTGCCACTGTGCCGGCCAGATTCGCCGACCCAGGAAATCTCCTCACCTCTCCCTCTGTCCTCCTCCTCCACCGCTCTTATCCCTTAACCTCTTGCCTTCGCTCCTTCCTGTCCTGACTCTTCTCGCATCCCTTACAACCAACCGCCCTCTATCTCTATTACTCTTCATTCAACCTCCGCGCTCATAGTATAGAGCGTGGACCGAAGCATTCCCACCGTATCTCTTCATTCCTCTCCCCGGATATTCTCACCGACCGCTTCTTGTCCCTCCAATCCAAGCTCCCACTTCCCCTTCTCTTTTCTCTCCTACTCTCCATCTCTTCTTCTTTCTTCTGCTCTTTATAATAATAGTTGAAGCTATATTCTTAAAGGAAAAGTGTTATTTTATTTTACATGCAATGTCGCTATGTAGCCTGAAAACACACACGCAGGAAAGTTAACCTTCATTCTATAGAAAAATGATGATATTTTATTTGACACCACCAAAAATAAATTAAGAGAAAATGTTACATACTTAATTATATCTTTAGAAGTGAAATTAGCAAAATAAGTATTGACTTTTGGCAAAATATTGTCCTTGTTACTTAAAGGCTACAGGAGATACACAGATAAAAATATTTGGTCTCAATTTAGTTGGGTATAATAGTCTGGTTCTGTGTCAAACAACTATTGTAAAAGGGGTAGGCTAAACGAACGAGGGTAGGCTAAAAACTAATGCACACATGCTTCTAGGCCACAAACAAAATTATCTTCAGACGCACTCCTGGTGGCATGTGGAAATAACATTCCCCCTCAACATGCATGCGCAGGTTTGTGGTCGTTTCATTCATCCAGTGTATTTTGAAAAGCGGAAGTATGAAGACATGTTCTAGTGCAATGTCAACGCGAGTTAAATAGCGTGCTGTTTTCGAATTTTTAACTGATGAAAAAGTGACTCCTACCGAGATTCATCGTCGTTTAAAGGCTGTTTATGATGGTGATGCTGTAAATAGGTCTACTGTAATTCGATGGGTAGTAAAATTTCGTGGTTGAGAACCTGGAAAAGCCATAATTGTTGATGAAACTTCTTATGGCTACGTTTTGGGATGCTCGCCGAGTTTATGTGACCGATTTTCTGGAACCAGGGGCAACGGTAAATTCTTCTCAGTATATACATACTCTAAAACACTTTCGACGTCGAGTTTGTCGTGTTAAAGGCACCCTGGCGCCAATAATCTTGCAACATGACAACACTCGTCCACACACTTCGTGCACAACTGGAGAGGCTCTACGAAACCTGAAATTTGAACTGATTCCACACCCTCCTTATTCCCCCGATCTTGCGCATTGAGGTTTTTATTTTTTTTCCTCAACTCAGACAGACACCGCAAGGGTAATCATTACACCTCGGAAGACGAGGTGAAGACGGCTGTCAAGTGCTGAAAATAAATATCTGGTTTTGAAACTTAGGAATTGTGCTTTAGTGTACTTCTTTCTCGATCTCGCTTTTTGTTTGTCGTCCAAAGCATGTGTGCATTAGTTTTCAGCCTACCCTCGTACCTTCTCGGAAGAATCGTGATATTTTAGGAACTATCGATGGATATTTTAAATTAGTATGTTAACAAAATTTTTCGCCACCGTATTAATAACTGGGATTTATGTATTACGAATTCAAGGTAAATACGTATTAAAAAACATCAATTAAAAGTATGACATGGCTTTCGATGTTTTATACCCTTTATTCCTGTGAAGACATTCCAGGAATTTTCTTGCATTTTTCCTCAAGCCGAGGTATGACCGCAGTTATTATATCCAAACGGTTCAAAATGGAATGACACATCTGCGTACGTGGTTTTCAATTTTGACCACCATTGCGGTTACGAGCTTATTATCTGACTCAAACTCACATCCCTTTAGAAAAATTTCAAATTATATTTGAAATTTTTGTTAACATTTACGTCGCCAACTAATTTTTAATAATTTTCTCTTTAATTTTACATTATAGAAGCTGAGACATAATGCTCATGTTTGAAATTGACAAGCTCAAACATTCAGTTTGCTAAATGAAATAGAGAAAAATCAGGACCCATTTTTCAATCAGTACAACTCCATTTTATGCGTGAATTTTTAGTTTAGCCTTGGATCAGACTTCCTAAAGTTAAGCCGTAAATATTATTCTCGTTAGTGTTTTTTTAAACCTCGAGTATTACGCACTTGATAAAATCTACTTCATATTCCAACAACTACGGATTCCACGAATTGGAATTCTTTGAATGCTTCTGAAATCCATGGTATGACGATTATTACATTCCGTTGCTCACAGTCATCTATTCGAATGCTCCAATTTAATCTTCAAAAGCTGTTTGAACTACCCTCTCCGCGATTTTTCTCACTCGATATAAATATGTTACGTTATATTTTTTGGTGATTATTTTTCAACGAAGTCAATGAATGAAAACATTTTTTTTTTGAAAATCAGACAACAGCTATTACCAAGAAACGGATGAACGCTATCATCTATCGCATTTTCATTTGTCTCTTTTTTATGACATATGATATCATTAAAAATAGATTGATGAAATAAAGGCAGAGAGTACGGTGCGAAAATCTTTTGATACGGAGCCAAGATTTACGAATGCTCCAAGTGTTTTTTTTTTCCACGAAACTATTGTTAAGTAGGGCGGTGAAGGATCCCCTAACTGCGACTGAAACAAAGCGAATGACTGCTGAGCGGAAGAATTATCTAAAGGAGCGTAAACATTACCTCACACGCACACGAACATATTTGCCAATTTCCAAACGCGTCTACAGCGCGGAAAGCATATTTGAGGACGCATTGGAAATTAAAAGCGGTCGTTGGGGACGTGAGGTGATTAAGCGAGAGAGGATGGCATTATAGATGAGCCAGATGAAAAATGAGTGCTTGGGGAATTTTGATACTTGGAAGTCCAGCAATGGAACGCACGCTTCGCTTAATGGCTCTAACTATTTCCAGCAGCTCTTTCTCGATTTACACTCGGAACCGCATGCTCTCAAGTTGGAATTGCATTAAAAATGGCACGGGTCGTTGGTAAAGGGCAAACGAGAAAAAAAAGTGTTCCGAAGTGGGGAGAGAAGGTGATAGAGGGTGGTTAAGGATATGGAGGAAAGAAAATCGTCTCGCAAAGAGCGGGGAAGTTAATAAAGGTTGGCTAAAAAGTAAGAGGGGATGATAAAGGGTGGACGGTTGAACAGACAAGGAGACGATTTTGCGTGACGCACAAACACAGATCATCCATCTTCTCTCACCACACACACTCACACGCGCGCGTACACACACACACACGCACAAACACCCACGCACGTACGCACGCGCACACTATCGCACACCCCCACTTGTCGTCTCGGTCTATCAATTGGAGAGGAGGAAGGGGTGAAGGGAAAGTGAAGCCGGGAAAGAGACAAACAGGGCACGCGGAGATTTTAAAGGGAGGCGAACGAAGGGGGAAAACGCATGAAGTGGAGCGGGCGAAAAAAAATAAGGGGACGAAAGGAGAGGAGAGGAAAAGACGGGAAGAAAGGAAGTGGGAAACGGAGAAAGAGAGCGAGAGAGAGAGAGAGAGAGAAAGAGAAAGGAGGAGGGCGTCGAAAAGGAGAATCGAGTGAGGGGAGTTTGAGTAGGGGTGGTGGGAAAGGGAGTAGTAAGTCGCCGGCTTCGAGTGTAGTGGGAGGAGAGAGGGTTGGTCGGCTAGAGATATTAGTTCAGCGGCGAAGACGGGGATGGAGGAAGTGGCGGTGGGGAAGGGGGTTTACGAGAGTGGGAGGGGACGGCGGGGATGAGGAGGAGGTGAGTGGGAGGGTGAGTCGTCAGAAGGGAGAAGGAAAGAGGGGTGTGGAGGAGACAGAAGGGAGGAGAAGCACGGAGACGAAAGGTTCGGGTTGCCTTGGACGGAGTGGGGACGAGGGGTGGAGAGTGATATCAGGAATTGGAGGGGGTGGTTTGAGGGGTGCCCTGAGAAGGAGGAGCGGGGATGGGGATTGGTCGAAGGGGAAGGGATGGGAAGAAAGTGGAGAGGGGAGATAGATAGGGCGGGATGAAGGGGTGGAACGGCGTGGAGCAAGTGGGGGAATATTATTTGCAGGGAAAGGGCCACAATATGGACGTGTGTGGAGAAAGTGCTCGAGTGGACGAGGGAGGGAAGGACAGTGGAAGTAGTGGTGCACATTGGTGCAAGGAATGGAAGGAAATGTACATTCGGAAGAGATTGAGGGATAAAGGAGGAGGATTGCGATTGGGGAGATTCTGGAAAGAAGTGACAATATTCCGCTTGGGAAAAGATTAACACCGAATGGATTGTCCTAAAAGAAAGAGCACTCATTTTATAAATATGGGATTAAATTCAAAGGCGCCAGTAGATAAAAGGAAAAAAAAAGATCAGTGTGTGTTGGAGGGGGGGGCGAATGAAATTTCCAGCGGTTGAAACAGGGGATTATGTCACAGGTCGTCAAGAAGTGCATTTCCAGTGATGTCGTTTCGCAAGGTATAGGGAAGGTGAAGGCATAAAAAGCTATAGATTGAGGAGGAGAAAAAGTAACGAGGGAAGCTAGTGAACATGACCAGTTTGGATGTCAACGGGGGAAAAAAATTAAGGGGTGAATTGTTACCGCGAACACGTAAAAGTTTAGCCAAAGGCGTGTTGGAAACGCCGCCGGGAAGAGTTGAGGAGAGGGGGAGACAAAACGATTGTAAAAGATGAGAAGTAGAGGGGAAGGGAAGGAGACGGGTCGATGGAATAAGGTGATGTAATAGAAGTGGGTGAGATCAGAATGAAGGAATTAAAGAGAAGGAAATAAGGGATACGCGAGTGAAGAAGTGGAGATGAGAGCGTACGGGTGAGGAAGGGGGGGTTGCGTGGGAAAGAAAAATGAAAGAGAGTGGATAAAGTCGAGGAAGTGAGAAAATAGGGTGCGAAGTCGAGAGGGAGGATGAGGGAAAGTAGGTGGCGGAGGGTGTGAGAGCGAGAGGGATAAGAGTAGGGAATAGGTGGCGGAATAGCGGAGGGTTCAGGGGTGACTGAGAGGGGTGGGAGTGTGTGGAGGCAGGGGTTTTAGTGTGTGGCGGAGTGAGAGGGGGATGAGGAAGGTGGAAGGGGCATAGGAGGGCGGGGGGGAGAGCTGGGTAAGGTGGGGGAGTGGGATACGGGGTGACGGATAGGAGGGGTTCAGACTGACTACCCCTCCCCTCTCGTCCCCCCCTTCCCGAGCACAACTCCTGCTGCCCCCACAACCCTGAGTGTGGGTGGGGAAAGAGTGGGGGCGGAGGGGAGGGGGGAGGGTGCGCGTAGGGGAAGGGTAGCCCCCCCCCCGACCCTCTCCCTCGCGCCGGAGAGGCGGGCGGGGTGTGGCAAACGGTGCCGCTCAGTCGGTCGCTGCAACTCCGCCACTCAACTCCCTCCTCTCCCTCTCGCTCTCAAGCACCGCTCGCTTCCGCTCTCATATTCTATTTATGCTCAGAGGGGGCTCGTTGTAAAAAGGAGGCGGACGGGAAGGGGGCGGCCGATGTGGGGAGGGAGGGGAGCGTGCGGGGAGGGAGGGTGGGGCTTTGAAGGTGGGTGGACTACGTCTCTTCTCCCACTTCCTACCTTTTCCTCCTCCTTTTCCTTCTTCCAACCTCCTTCCCCTCCCCACCCTCTCTCTATCCCTCTCCCCACGTCTATCTCTAATTTGCAACAAAGAAGAGGTGGTGTGGCATTATAGGGAACCGGAGGAAGCGAGCACACGAACCGCGAAGGAAACGTTAACAACATAACGGGAAACGGGGAAGTTCCCCCGGCGCGAGCGGTCCTGATTCCCACCTCTTCTTCGCCTTCAAGAAAGAAGGGATCCGATCCTGTTGAAAAAAAAACCATTCGACACGCCATGAGGAGTTGGCGGAGAGATTGGGAGGCGTTTCGTCCGCCAGGGTGTACGGAAGGGGGTGGGCGAGGGGTCCGGCCGAGGAGGGGTGCAGTTCACGGAACGTGAAGCGCGTCGTGGCGTGGCCGGCGTCGTCACCGGCGTGCCGGCCGGCAGAACGAGGGATCTCCTTGGCATGGTGTGGACTATCCCGTGCTCGTGGTGTCCATCTGCGAAGTAGGGGAGAGATGGAGGGAGATAGGAAGGCTTCCCCGAGGGGGGGGGGAGCGGAACTGTACGTCGGCGTTGCTAGTGAAGCCGCGTGCTTTCCGGCCGACCCCTTCTCCATCCACCGTAAGGCCGCGACTTCTACATCACCGGGATCTCGTCCGACGGGGGAATGGAGGCGGCCGGTAACCCCGACGGTTCATCCCACTGCCTTCACGCCGTCGTCCGCCGGGGCACACCCCCGGTTGCCGAAGCGGATGTCGCCGGCCTCCAATCCCGCTGTGCCCCGCGACTTCCCGGTGCCGGCGATGGGCGTTCTTTGGCCGGAGTTGCTCAAGTGAGGGTGCAGGCGTACACGAGGTAACTACTAGACGCGTAAGATGATTGTTCGTTCACACACGTGCTCGCATCGCCGGGTGCGTTTTGATCATATACACTCGCGGATACATTTAGCAAACGGTTTCATTTCGAGCATGCGAAAAGAAACTCCGAGAGTGGGTAAGGAAGAAACTTTGGCGGAAAAACATTTTTTTCGGTTTTATGCTCGAGTAAATTTTCTGTTTCAGACTCATTAGACTTTCATCGTTTTGACTTCTCTTTGGCAGAAATTGCAAACAGTATTCGGATTTCCTTTTAAAAGCCTGAGAACTTCTAGGAACGTTGCTCTAGGCTAATATGTAATCGGAAATTGATTGCATTACGAACAATATTTTCTTCAATAGACAATATATTTAGATGATTGTGTAAAAGTATGATTGTGTAAAAAATTAAAAGTGCTAAAATCTCAATATATCCCTTTACATCTTTACTATAAGTATTTTATAATTTTAAAATACGTGTACACGGGTCTTGAAATATTCCAGAGGTATACTAGCGCATAATTGAGCAATAATACTAAAAATAATGTTTAAATTTCATATCAAAATCAAATATAATTATAAGGAATACTTTTCGAGTATTTTCAGAAAATGAGGTCCTTGGATTAACAGCCGAAATAATAGGAATGAGTTCCTCGATCATGTCTTCGTGAATAATATTAGCTTGTTCTCGAATATCTCCTAAATCATGTTTCCTTAAAAACCTACTTTGCTACCGCTACCTGCTAACGCCTGCGTCAGACTGTTACTCACTACAATGTGATATTTTTGGAGTTAATCATCATTATTTCGTCCATGAGAATTCAGTCATAGCTGTGTCATACGAATACCTATTTTTTATTTGCGTATAATTACCTAACGAATGATCGATGTATCTACAATAAATTATAAAGACGCTACTGATGTTTATGAAATATACGTAAATTATATTTTTACTCAATGTGTCCATGTAAACCGCATGGAATGCAACATTGTGATGCAGGATCAGCATTGTTACAACCAGGAGAGATTTAGTGGTGCATCACTGCTCGCGTAACTTTCACGAGACGTCTTGAGCAGTATTCGGGGAAATCCACGCGGATGTAGGGCGTGTCTTAAGTCTCCGGTCGATCAACACTGCATAACACGTGCAAATATACGGTCGACTC
Source organism: Hetaerina titia (assembly GCA_037158775.1). Lineage (NCBI taxonomy): Eukaryota > Metazoa > Arthropoda > Insecta > Odonata > Calopterygidae > Hetaerina > Hetaerina titia. The sequence continues at coordinate 84,051,886 of CM073773.1, read as the reverse complement.
CGTCTCGGTCTCGCCCTACCGCTCGCGTGTCTCCTAGGAAGGAGGGGCACGTCCCATAGAACTGACAAAGTCCTTCAAGATAGAATCGAAACTCAATAAATGGGACGCATGGACTTCTCTTTCGGATCAAGCCAAACATGCTCATCCGACGTGGCCATATATGCAGGATGACACTCCACAGATTGCAAAAAATATCTGAAGAGTGAAGTATTTGAGAGTGACAATTTTTAAAATTTACGGAACCCATTGATAAGAAGTGAACTGGAATATTTTTCGTATCGTTGCAGTTAAATTAAGTAGAGTTTTGTGTCTCTGAAATAAAATCGAACCCAAAGAGACACGAGCATATAACAGCCATGTTAAGTTAAGCTTACTTTGCAGTAGCACCAATCACTTCCCACATCGCATGTGGCCATTGTCTAACGGATTATAGGAAGTTTCTAAAGTAATTCTTGTGCTCTTATCCGATGAGTCTTTTAAATATGCAGTGAATTAGTTTCCATCGTTCAATCTTCCACATAATTTTGTCTCTCATTACCAAATTCAATGTCATGTGCCAGTATCACGAGAAGAGGAGCCATTGAATATTAGTGTCTCGAATCGACTAATTTTGAAACATACTAATGCCACATGTTATCGCTAATTTTATATGGAAATGAACATTGTTTGACTTTTGCCAAGAAATGAAAGATTCAATCCAGTTTAATGTTATCTTCAGGATTTAAATGAAAAGAAATCAAAATCTCAAATGAAGAAAATATTACGCTCTTATATGATAAAAATGTACAAGTGCGGTGTTCATCGGAAACAAAATATTTCACACACTTGAATTACATTGAGCGAAGTTACGGAAAAATAAGAATAATTCCAACCGCTGATGTTTTCTGCTCTATTTTTAAAAATGAAAGAAACTACGATTTAAAATATATGATAGATAATTTTAGAAGAGTGGAATAATGGATGATTCATGATATTTAACATATTTTACCGACCAGTTTTACTAATTATAGCTTTTTTTTTAGTTTGGAATCAAGCAATGAGATACCAATTGTATACTTTCTCAGAATTTAACACTTGCTGTCCTATTTACGCTTTTTATAGGGAATTGGACCTATGAAAAACGCATATTGAATCACCCTCAATTCCTTGTGGAATGAAACACCAAAGAAACGACGTGTATTCAGCTTTCATGGGAACGAACGAATCAAAAAGTTTACGGCCGGCAGTATTTTCCCATTTCGTTCCATTGCTGTCACTTTGGCACTCGAAACCTCAATTTGCCGTTAATCATTAAGCGCTTATTCATCTCGGAGGGGCATTTGAAAAAACAGAACTCGAGTTTGATTACGAAAAAAACCGCGCGGAAACATCGCTCAGCGCGAATTATTCTTCCGGAGGAGAAAGAAAAAAAGGAGACGATAAATAATTTCGCAAAATGCTTCCAATATTTTTTCCATGATGACGGCACTCGATAAAGCGATAAAAAAGGGAGAAAATAAAACGGACGAGTGTTGCGGCGAGAAAATTGATTCTAATGTGCGAACAACTGGGGGAAGATAAGAATTCTTGCACTCTTGGCCTTTGAAATGGCTCTGACGGTCAACCTTCTTTGGGATAGGATAGCGTTATGTGCAGAGGGAATTTAAGCAAAGAAGTCAAGGAAGAGACGAAGGAAATATATGAGAAAGAGAGACGTGCAGGAGGGTAAGGAAGAAGGGAAACTGGGTCCGCCGAAACCAATATTGAACGAGGAAAAAATGTATCTGACCAACGCGCGATGAAATTCACACACGCACAGCAATTTCAAATATAAGTATAGCATTGCGACCAAACAGGGAAGCCTGTACCTATAAAACTTACTAATTGGTTCTAGATTACGTAAACTTCTGTCGGGAACATCAAACCTACCAAATGTTATACCATTGCGTGAGTTCTCAGGATAGGATGTCTCTGTGTCTATTTGAAAAATCCATAATTATTTGAAAAAGATCTCCACAATTAGCCTTATTTTCGATATTGTTATTGATTTTTATGTGGCCAAAATGACCTATGTGTGAGGCAAAAATTAACGTAAAATATGTCACTATACAATTGGTAAAATTTCAAATTTTGGTTGCATGTAGTAGGTAGGTCTTTCGAAAGGTATCAAAAAGGAAAATATCTTAACGTCCCACAATAATCATGGCATATCAACCTATTGTACTGCTAGAAATAAAGTTATTTCAACTAAAAAATTTTCTTCCAATATATGTATCTATATAAACAATTTATTTAAAATTAATAGGCTCTTTTGATATTATAAATGCTTATAAATTGAGATTTGAATGCCTGTTAATTAATTGTGAACATATGGTAATAAAATCGATGTCAGTCATAATGGAATAAGTAAAAATCAAAGTATAGCAGGAATTCAGCTAATCGCTAAGTTTGTGCAATTTACTATGAAATTACATTCAGAAGGATAGGTATTTGCAGTGATTCTACATAAAATGTCTTACACACATGCATGCTGGTTCAATTAATTTGAAGAATTGTAAGAAAAAATTAAGTTCAGGGAACTTTTTGTAATACAGAAAAGAAAATTCATAATGATTTCATTCCTAATTTGGATTGTACTATTCTGAAAGCAACCATTTGTGATACATGCTTAATATATGCATTCGAAAAGTGATTATTTTCAGAAATTTTTGAAATACCTTTTTCAAGAGAAATAAAACATTGGACGTATGCTATTAAAGACAATATTCGGATTAAACACTCCTATGATATTTCTTAAAAATTTAGACGGTCCTCTCAGACCTATTACAACTACGGGTCACCAAAAAAAATCCCGCCGCTTTTTCCCGGAAAATGCCAGCCACCATACTTGAGAAAAAATATGAAACCCTGAACGAAAGAAATTTCTCGTGTTCCACCCATGGTGATCGGAGGGTTATTTCATTTTCTAATTCGATCGAGAACCGGCATCCCATGGCGCCGTGGGATGGAAAAGTGAAGGGAAAAGAGGAATCAGAAAATGAAGAAGAAAGGGGCAAAAGATGGAGTAAAATGGTGGAGAGAGGAGAAGATAAGGAGAGATAGAGGGAGGGAGAAAGGGAGGAATAAAGGTAGAGAGAGGGGGAGATATAGAGAGAGGGATAGAGGTCGAGATAGAGGAAGGGATAAAGGGAAAGATAGAGGGAGAGATAGATGTAGGAATAGTGGGGGAGATAGAGGGAAAGCTATAGGGAGAGGGAGAGAAGGAGATGGAGAAAAAGAGACAGATAAAGGGAGAGAGAGAGAAGATGCAGAAAGAAAGAGAGGAAGAGAGAAGTGGGAGGGAGGAAGTTCATTTGGGTCGCTTGCGAATATGGAGAAGAAGATAGAGGGCGGGGTGATGGGTGGTGTGGGGGTTGAGGGGGCGTGGGGTGGAGGCCGAGAATGGAGGGTGAATGGACCCGCGAGGGTGGGGGCGAAGGAGGAGGAAACGGGGGCAGGGGTGAGTCGTGAGGGATGGGTTCGGAGCCGAAGGTAAATTGGAAGGAGAGTCGGCGTATTGGGGTGGGGTGTGGAGGGTTCTGTGGGAGGGAATTCGTTGAGGAGGGTGGGCGCAGGGGAGAATGGGAGTGGGGGGAGAAGAGGGGAGATGTGGCTCCACACGAGGAGAGGGAGAGCTGTGGGTGGGGGTGGATGCGAGGGGCGGGGCCGGAGGGGAAAGAGGTACCAGGGGGAATCTGAGAAGGAGGGAGGAGAGAGTCTGGAGGCTCGGGCGCTCATTTCAGACTTGAGCACACCAGTGTATTTTCTTGCGCGGACAATGAGACACGCTCGTGCCTCGGGACCAAGGGGAGACTATCCGACTACGGCGGACCGCAGCATCGCTTGACGTGCCACGCACTTCGATCTTGGGGGAAACTTAGTGCGCGATCCGATGACGGACGGGCGCCTCCGACGGAGACGGACATGCGAATGTGTTTTTTTAACGTTCCTAAGGAGAGTGCAAGGATTCTACCTAAACGGGAATTAGTTCACGTCTCGGCAACTTAACTCTTTGCGGCGTCACGGCATTCTCTCTCGCTGTGTCATCAGAGAGCCATTGTTTTCTCTCCGTCCCCGGACGACAGTTCGCTAAAATGAGTTTTCCTTGAGGGACGAGGTGGTTTAAGTAAGCGTGCGTTCATTCAAATTTATGCGAAACGGAGATAGGTATAAGGTTAAGGGTGCTTCCTTCTCCTTTCTGTGTCAGCCTCATCCCTCCTGCAGTCCTCGGAAACCAAGACTCCACTACTGAAAACGTGTGCAAATAAGTTAGTAGAGTTTAAACATCTTTTTATCTATGAGCATAGAAAGTCTCTCGCATTTGTTGGAAGTGGTGCAGAGTGCATTGAATCCTTTACCTGATGTGGTACCATTAAGATGAAAACACATCTGAGTGTCTAATGCCAATGTCGCCATGGCGTGTGCTTATTCGCGTTAGAGATTTCGCATTTAAAGGCTACTTCTCTTACATAGTGGTGTCACGTGAAGCGCTTGTTTTTAACATTCAAAGTATATCTGTCCGTGATATGACGAAGTAGCATTTGATCCTTGATTTTTCCCTCATTAAAACAACTCTGATAATCCTGGTCGGGTAATATTAAAAAAAATAAATAAGAACCACTGACTTACTAGATTTAATGTACACATTTCTGGAACCTTTTGCTCGCTTACTACTCACGCCTTTAAAAATAACTAGAAATAGAAAAAAGTGTGACTAGAGGTAGATTAATTCAAGGAGGGAGTTTGTGCAAATCTGTTTTCCTACACTAATGAATAATTTTTATCTTAATTCCGTAGTTTTGCGAAGCTGTCTTGAAATTGTCAAAATTTTATTTTGACTAGGTAAGTAACTTTTAGAGAAGTGATTTCGTAGTTATTTGTAGATGATAGATGCCTATTTTTTGCATGACCACGGTAGTGGAGTATTTTGCTTTTTATTGGATGCTTGAAATTGATTATCATTTCACTAGAGCGTAGTGCGAGGCCATTGGCCAAAGTTTTACATGAACTTTTTGGCTTTGTTCCTTGTGATAGCAATAGGAAGCGCTCGGAATGATTAATGATGCACTGGTAGTCATAAGCGGTTGTGTAGTTTAGTAGCATTGGTAGGAATTACTCATTTTTACGCCGCTTATTCATTAGTTGCCGATGATGGATATGGTATCTAAGAATGATAGTTGCCTAAAAATAGGTGACCTTTCCATGTTTTTTCATAATGATATATAGAAACATTATTAATAACGTAATTAAGAATGTAGATATCTAAAGCAGTATGTTAAAAAATAGATTATACATTATAATCATCTCCGTTCTCAGTCAATCTTCCTGATGGCAGCAATGATGTGAAAATGCAATAATATCTAGAGTAAAATTAGTTATTGCACCTTAGTTATACCATTTTTCAGTTTTTCATTCTCTTGGTAACTTAGCATCCTTTTACAAATGTAATTACTTGAATTTCTAACACATATTATACTTTTAAAAGCCATAATTTTTACCGAATGAAGGCGGCACTCACAACCAATCTTAGTGTAAGTTAGCTAAATTGGGGTATTACTGACAGTTCTGTCCTTGTAAGAATTAAAGTTTGGATGTTAAAAAGTTGAATATTTTATCTTTTTTTCCAACTCCTAATTACTAAGGACTAATAAACCCACTAACTGGGACATTTGAGTGCATTTAATATCTATTTTCCGATGCAAAAAAACCTTACCATTGACCATTCGAATATTAAACGTTTTATTTTTGCTTGAAAGTACGACACGGTAGTTTCAATTCGTCCACATTTCATGCATTATATTTGTAAAACAATCTTTGCATTTACACGAGAGCAAATAAACAGCGACCGTTTATGTTCCCTGCTTTCGCTACTTTCACCGAAAGATGCTGTTGCATAGCCAAACAGATCGGAATGAATATGCTAATGACATTGGAAAAAAGGTTATTTTATTTTATCCTTGTGTATCAAGCTAATTGAATAAGTATCGACCTCCACGGTGACTGTTCATATTTCTTCATTAGAAAATTAGCCTACCGTTAGAGTGAGTTAATTAATCCAGAGTTCTGAATGATTTTTATCTAGAAGGCGTATACAATTTGAATAGAGTTCAAACGTTATATTTTAACCTCTATTATTTGCTTCTGCTTTAAAGCTTGAAAATATAAGGAAATATTGAGGCTTCTCGATAATGCAGCAGTAATGCAGTCGTTCCGATTAAGTCGCTTTCGGGACGGGTAGTTTCCTTAGCAGGGCATGACTAGTTGCTCGCATTATCTCTCTGCATGCCTTAGGTAACCCGCAATGCGGTACCATGGTTTCACATGAGAGCTCCTCCAACCCTCGATTCGACTGTGCCGAATGTAACAAACTCGAGGTGTATCTCACGAAAATGAAGATACTTTTTCACCAGAGGATATATTCCATCCATCTTCAAAATATATCGTTACTTCAAAGGTTAATTTTTCACATAGGTTTCATCTTCCGCCAAATTTATATTTTTGAATCCTATGACATCGTAGTTTACTTGGGTCTTTGAAGGGATTGAACTCACGGTCGGGAATCTGAGAGTTGGAGGTCACAATTTTTTTTTAAGTGGGGTGATATCGTGCGAGGTAGAAGATGAACTACTCCCGTAACTTCTAACACGAACAATAGCCATATTTTAAACGATAGGCGACTAGTTCTCAAAGCCAACACCGGAAACTTTGCTCCGGTCGTAACAATGCCCTCTGACACACACACACGCACATGCGTTCTTTGGAAAGGAGTTTTCGCTAGAACCGTTCTTTTCCCACGGAACGCGAATTTGAAGGAAACCTTACGATGTTCACTATCAGCTTTCCTTATAATTTCAACTCTTTTGGCCATTCATCCCCATCCCACCACTGCTCACCCCCTCCTTACTCCAACCCCCTGACACCCCCGAGGCCCTCCCGTTCTCGAAACCATCCCTCCCCGCTGTGACTACTTCACCGTCCCCGTTAACCCCGACCTCCTTCCCCCTCCCCACGATCCTTCCTACCTCCGATCTCTCTCCTTCTCTACCACCTTCCCCCTCCCCCCAAAATCATAATTGGAGGGTTTCGGCGCCTACCCGGAAATTCCACCGCTCGTGGAAAGTTGGAACTTTCACGGTATACGGAGTTCCGCTCGTTGGCACGGAGTAATAGTCGGGAAAGTAGAAAGGGAGAGAGAGATGGAGGAAGGAGGGAGGGAGTGAGTGAGGGGGTTGGAAAGGAGAGAGGGAGTGTGTGGTGCGTGGGTTGGGATCTGGTGGGGGCAGATGAAAGGGTGTGAGGGAGGGTAGGAGCAGTTGCTAAGGCACGTCATAGGAAGGGTGCGCGCTTGCGGGCGTTCGATACATCGTAAGGGTGCTCTCGCTCGGTTGGCTGGTTGGTTGGTAGGTTGCAGAACCGATCGTCAATTTTAGAAGGGGGGTGAAAGGGAGTGCTGTGGAGTGGTGTGGGAGGGAGAGCACCGTGGTGGGGAAAGGAGAAGGAGGGGGGAAGGGTGGAGGACGGAAGGAGCGGTGTTATAAGTCGTGCCCTCAAACCCCACACCACGCACCCCGTCCCCTCTATTCCGACCCCCTCTCTCCATCTCGATTCCTAAAACTCTCGTATTCCCATTCCCCGTCCTCCACTAAGGAATCCTCCTCCTATTCCTCCTCCTACGTTCTCTCCCCACCTCCACCCTTCACCCACAACCTTCTCCTCCCTTCTCCACATGTCCATAAAACATCCATGCTCACGTTACAACCGCCTAGGTGGTGGGTGGGCTTGGGGGTGGGGAGGGCGGGGTGAGTGCGTCCTCTACGTCGGAGCAACCCCGCGAGCAGTAAATTCTGCCAAAGCTCAAATTCGCGGCACCTTCCCTCCCTCCCGCCACGTGGATGACTTGAAGTTTTTTTATCTTCCTCTGCTCCCTACACCCTACCTCCCCTCCTCCTCTCCCCGTTAACTGTTATTACTTCTGACTGTCGCTTCTGATACGCGAGAGGACATCGTAGGATGATGTGAGGGTGAAATTTATATTTGGGGGGTGAGAGGACTTATCTCTCGCCCGTTCACATTCACCCTTTCTTCCCCCTTACTCCCGAAAACCCTCCCCCCGCGTCATGCAACCCATAAGGAAAATTTCATGGGGAAATGTGGCGTTTTCGGCGGGAAACGGCTCGGAACGACAGGAGGCGCCCTTCGCCTCTTTTCAGGTGGAGTATGTGTTAAATGGCCATGTGGAGTCTCTCTTGAGTCGTTAAACCTCTCTCGACGCAGATCACCGCGTGAGATGGAGCCGACGATTATGCTCCTCCACCTTCGCGGGGAGGCATTTCACTCGAAGGGGGCATCAAACAAGAGTTCCCAATTCCATTAGTGAAGCGTGATGATTTCTGCGCCATTTGACTAATTGTTTCCCCTCCAACCTCGTCGGGTTCATATTCAAGTGCGGGATCCGTATGAGCTGATGACATTTTAGACGGAGAGAGATCTTTTAACACGTCATTTTATTTTAATATTGGCTTATATTATCTAAAATTCTTTGAGGGTTAGTCTGAAAGTAAAAGGATGATAGGTGGCGACAAGGTTTTAACTCAATGGGTGTTAAATCTTCTTTCTGTCTGCATCTATGCCACCATCGAAACATGTGGCAGGGAGTGAGGACGCCAGATTAGGTAGTTTTTTCTTCAGTAATTGTGAGTGCGTGTGATGCGCTCGTAAAAAGAATGACAGATTGGAAATAATTCCTTAGATTACAGATTTTTGCATAATTTATTGAAAGTATGAATTCGATTGAGAATTCTGGAATGAAGGAAAGTAGTTCTAGGGATTCCTTATTTGCTGTGAGTGTTTCAACTCATTATCCCCATAGTTTTCTGATTGACACAAGATGGACAAACAGAGCTATGAAGAATTCTAATAATTTTAGTTTTAGTTGCACTCTTTGTACCGTTGAAAATTTTATCGTGCCACTCTACTCTGAAAAGTGAATTAGAATTTAAAAAAATAAGATCAGTGTCACTTAAATCAAGAAATGAAGGTGGATATGTCGGCCGGTTAGTGAATAAAATAATAATGATTTAATATTCTTGAACTTAAACCGGCACCAGTCATTGCAAAGGAATTTAAGGATAATGATACATCGTTAAATCATTCGAGAAAAAGAATCGACTGAAAGCATGGATTTCTGGGAAAATTCTAACACTTTAAAAGAGCATTATGACTTTTATGTCAGAGAAAATTACTGTATTAATCAATACATTTTATATTTTCCAAATATAGGGCAAAACTTATTTGCTATTACTTGAATGGATGGATTTTGGACTAATTTGGTGGAATCATTTAACGAATAAAAAGAGACGTTTCAGGCGTGATATGGTGGAATAACATGATTAATTAAAATTAGCAATTTTCCACAAAAATAAAATTTTATTAATACGACCGGTTTCAATGCAACTACATCATCTTCTGGTAACAGTCATATTCCCGTTGTCTACTATTTTTGCTGAAAAGCAAGTAAGGGGAGGGTAGTGGAAAAGGGGGGGGAGAGGGAGGGGAGAAGGAACGTGGGCAACGTGGGTGATATGTAGTTGATGATGTAGTTGCATTGAAACTGGTCGTATTAATAAAATTTTATTTTTGTGGAAAATTGCTAATTTTAATTAATCATTTAACGAAGTCTAGCTACCTTTTCGTAACGTGATCCCAACTAAATTCTGATGGAAGAATGCCCAGTAATGATTGGTAATTTTTCAAACTATTTATTAGATAACAATTCTACCAAAAGAGGTTTTAATAGATACAATAATATCCGTATATCTCAAAATGAAACAAAAATTAGATTCCTACGTCGTTATCTCCGGGGGCAGATAGTCTGACTAATTGTACCTGCTGTACATACAATGATTAGCTGTTTCCTAATATTTGATCTCGACTGTGGATATACCTCCATTAATTATGGGATAATACTGGCACAGAGATTGTTAGCTCATTTGCTTATCGTCGCAATCTCTAACTTGAGCGCAAAAACGATCATTTCTCATCAAGGAATTTCAAGCCAAAATTTTGCAGGATGTTCGGGGTTTCAAGCTGTGAGTAAAGCAATTACCATACCATACCTTGTCAATTATCCTACTCAGAGAACTTTCGTCCGAAATGAATCCATAAGTTCATTTACTCAAGAAAATATACAATCCAGAAATTTCTCTTCAGAAGAACGTTATAATTAGCAAGTAAACGATGATAATCAGGGTTAACCCTCACTGATAATCATACCGGATGTAATCAAACTTGTTGATCAAATGTGTTGATCTCTCCAAATCAAATGTGTTGATCTCCGTTTTTTTATATTCTAAGTTTACCTTTCAAAATTTATTATTAAAATAATTATTATATTCAATGATTCTTCGTTTATTAGCATTTTTCTGAAAACTAAATTCGTCATTTTAATGGCCACGGGCAATGTTTGGCATCAAAATATTCAGACTGGGTCTAGGAATAGTATTTAATAAATCAAATTTCTGTTTTACACAAATTCTCAACGAGTAGAAATATATTCTTCGTGATCTATGAGACATTCATGGAAATAGAACATGCATCCTGCGTCTCTAAAAATTGCCAATTTTAATCGTAAATATAGCCAAAATAATTTTATTTTAAAACTTTTATTCGTCCCTCCTCCACGTAATCAAGTGTTCTCTCCTCGTTAATGTTCCAAAATACAATCTCAATCTAACCCTTCCTTAAGATATACACTCTTCTATAAATTTCATTTACTGAAATGCTTCTGCTTCTAGTCCTTCGTGCTGTCTTTTAAACGGTTATTTTTTTATCTCAATACAGTTCAATTTTCCATCCTTCTATTCCATCCTACGCCAAATTATTCAACCTAAGTTCAGTTTTATCAACTGAAACTTAATTTTTCACCTTAAATGCTTGATGAACCCTTATTTAAAATGTATTCTATTAAGATTTCTGGTCATTAATTCCACAATCCTTCTGATCGTGAAATAGCATATTTTTATATGCCAACATCACGTCAATTATTTATTCGAGATATTATTGTCCGCTCTGGCAAATTATCATCGCATACCCTCTCCCTAAATCATCATATTCTAGGATTTTATTCAATGAATCACCAGAGTATGTGTATGTATGTATGTATATTATTATTAGGTAATCTACCGTTTAAGGTAGGTTTTTGGATGGACACAACTATCAAATAAATATTTTGTTACTCCAAACAAAATCCAATCCACCAACCTACTCAACATCAGGTCCCTCTTCATCTCGGTGTACTTCTTTCCTCCCTTCATCCCGTCCAACATCCCTATCCTGTTCCTGCCCTTACCTCGCTTGCCCAACATTCTCTCCTCTATTACCTTCTTCAACATTCCGCTACCGCTCAATACGCCTTTCATCCATTTTTCCTGCCTCCATAGGATTTCTCTCAACAAACCCCTCTCCTCCCCCAAAATTTCTAGTACTTCCTCATTTGTTTTCCTTTCGGTCCATTTCACCTTCTCCATTCTTCTCCACACCCACATTTCAAAAGCCTCCAATGTACGTCTATCCTCCTGCTTCAGTGACCACGTTTCCGCGCTGTACATAGCTACGCTCCATATCAGAGTTTTTACGAGTCTATCTGCCCCATTATGTAATTGAAAACAACTTAAACGGATTTTATTTGTTTTTAGAGTGTCATTGCTTTCACTTTTACGCAAATAGTCTGTTTTCGGATATCTCTAATTTTTTCTTTGACATCCTCACCGCATATTTTATCGTTAACTTACGTAGGATCAATCTCAAAATGTGAATTGAACCTCCAATACTTCCTCTACACTCCTATTATTTAAATAATACACACATTAACAAACAGATGGTCTCACTCCCTCACATATGACTGCTCATTCTGATTCACATTCTACTTTTTTTACTTGTGCAGTCATAAGTATAAGTGAATGCGAGGTCTCTCGCACGTCGTCTGAGGAGGAAACGTCTTTCGTGGCGCAGAGGACGGAGTGGAAGTGCAGTTGCTTGAGTGAGAGTGGAATGAGACGATACTTCAGTGTGCAGAGCTAAACGTTCAAGTGAAGTAATTATGCTAGTCAGAATTCCATTGTCTTGGAAAATTAAACTGGTCTTCCCTTTGGGCAAACCAAAATGAAGGGCTACTTAATAGCCCAAGAGGCCCTTCCAGAGTTTTTTTTTAAGATTGTGAAGTTATTTCATGGACAAAAATTCACCGCAGTATGCATGGTAATTGAATTGAATTGACTTTCTTTGCCATTCCTAACTATACGACCGTCGTGCGTCAAGCCAATACCGGCCGAGGTAGTGATATTTCTCATGGCAGGGAAGATTCGAATTAATTTGTAGACAATACATTTTTCTATATTTATAGTGTATTTTTTTCAATTTATGATAATATTCAACATCTAATTTCATTAACAAGTTTCTAATTAGAAAAATGGAGTTCTTACAAAAAAATGCTCTGTCACCGATAAAATAAAATAATTAGTTGTATAGATAGAAATAAACAATTAAACATATATCTCTATATATCGCCCACGTGAACTATTTAATTCTTCTAGAAAACTTTTTAATGTCAGTTATATTTATATGTAGAAATATTGCTCGATGCAGGTATTCGCTCTTCTTTCTCGGAAAGTGAAAGGCAGGTATTGAACAAAATATATCGTAGACTAAGAAATCATTTTTTACTAGAAAATGAAAATTGATATGATGAAAAAAAATCATCAAATCAAAAATCATCCAATTTCAAATTTATTATCACTTTAAACACAACTTGTGTCGATGTCAGTAATGATCAGTTGATTTAATAAAGATTTCGTCTTATTCGTATGATACCTATCGCTGGCGACCTACGGCTAGCTGTACACCCTATTGAAAATGGAGTTCTTTTAATACTAAGTGCCCTCAAGCCAATTTAAAAGCTGCATTTTTTCGGTATTCTCCAAAACTTAAATTCATCGCATAAAAAATTAAGGTTTTTCCTTCAACAATGATAAACAAACGATTTTTTCCAGTAGATTTGTTTCATTGGGACTGATAGACCTAAAAATGTTGCTTTAATTAAGTTAGTTATTCACTACGCCCTAACTTTTACCCTGAATGTTCACTTTGAATTTTTTAGGGTAAAAATACGCTTTTCCTTGCAATTTTATTCAAATGAATTAGCTTTTTTAAGTAGAAAGAACATTTCCGTTTCAAAAAGTATAATAACACATATTTATAATGACTCCATACTATGAATTAAATGAAAAATCACGTCAAAGGCTCGCAAATAGAAGATATTATCTTGAAGGGTTTGCACATATCTGGAGCGATCTTTTGGCATTACAACCCCCGAATTTGAGGACTTCTGTCATCCAGTCCAGCTAGTTTATACGATCATATTTTATCCCTTTGAGGTTTTCAAAAAGTTCTCACACTGACAAACCTTACATGTAAAATTATATATATATATTTATATACATATACATTACATCAGCTATATATATATATATATATATATTTTTTTTTTTATATAGTTGAACATTTTCTGAGTTTTTAGTCAGCTGTAAACTTTACGGATAGAAAAAATAGACCGAAACTTTATTCATTATACCGCATTATTTTATGTAAAGAGTAAAATGAAATTAAACTAAAATATTTTATTCAGAAAGTAGACCTAGACATTGGCCAACGTCTCCGACCTTCCTAATTCATGGTTTCGGGAAAGAACGGAAAAAATTTGGGTTGATAGCAGAGTGATCTCGGAACTCATAAATTTATCAGTAAACGCATTCTGAGGAGCTGGCTTTTCCTATTTAATTACTAAAATAATTTTGCATGAAATTAACTGATGACAAATTCACTTACACTTTATGGTAGTGGTTAGTGAGATTAAGAGATTATATGAATTGAGTATTGAGCACTTTCTGTACTTTCTGCAATGTTGACTCTGCCTAATGGCTCGATGCTACAATATTCATGGTCGGCTAATGAGTACCGAGTGAAAAGAAAATCTCGGTTTCCACATTTTCAGCTAAGAGTTAGCAAGGTGAATACGATATTCTACTGTATTTGTGCTGTTAACCCTACAGCATCCTTTCAAAATTTACGCTTTTCGTTATGATTTTCTATTTACTTCCATTCTCAGATTCAATTGCATTGTCAAATTAACACAATATTTTTAGAATTCCTTATCAAACGAGAATTGGGAGACAACACAAACCTTTGGCAACTGGTGCGTAGTTCATATTTTCCCACAAGGTTCCCGCAGTCGTAAATATTCGAAATACCCAAAACTGTCCACCACACCGAATTGATAGACTTTTCTCAATCCGCGGAGCAAACGAAGACATACTGACTCCCCTATATTATTTTCTATATATTTTTTTGATGTTATCACTACTACTCTGATGCCCTTCATTCCCCTTCCATTTTCTGAACCCAAACTCTGATCGTTGCCCATACAACATTGCTTTGTTCTCTAAGCTTCCGATAAAGATCCTTAATTCTTCTCCGAGCGAAATTAAACTTATGAATCTGGTGCTCTCGCATTCTACAGCTTAAATCTGTTTTATGACTGGGGATTAAGGCCAATCTCACGTAGTCTGCCTGAACTCTTTCCTCATAAAGCCTGAAACGTAATAAAAAAATCTAGTTTTCCTTTTATCCTAAGCCTTTGAGTGTATATATGGGATTATATTTATAAGAACCAATTGCCTAAGTCGACTTGATTTAGGGTTTGATAACAGTGGTACCTAATCCCATATCTATGGAACGCTTGATAACATTTTTGAAAAGAAACCTGGTGCAAAATAAGGTATCTCGGGGCTGTGATTGGGAATAATAGGAAAAAAAGGGCTTCATACGAGATCCAGTGATGTAAAAATGTATGGTACTTCTAATTCCTTTACGATTGAATGCGTGAGCAATGTACCATTAATGAAATTCTTATTGACGTAACACAGACGCGGCAGATATGAGTTGCGTAAGATATTTTCATCAAACGATATAATCTGGTTACCAACAAAAAATGTTTATGGGTGAATTAAAGAAATATTTCAAAATTGAAATTTACAAATGAAGAAACATTTATTTTCCAAAGAAATATTTTTAAAGGTCAATTGAAAAATTAATCTCTTTGGAAACATTACGTGTTTGGCTCTTCTCGTATGGTTTCCTTTTTATACACAATACGTCTCGTCGAACGACAACCATAAAGGAACATTAGAAAGTAAACATCCAAAATAAATTTATAAATTGCCAGGTCAAAGAGAAGCTTTTAAATTTGCAATAGACGAGCAACACAACAAAACAAACGTAAATAGTCTTGTTTTGATTAAAAAATGAACCTTTTGTCGCTTCCACAATTAATAGTAAGGCGTTGGAAAGAAACGCTCAATTTTTTACCCATTTCCTTCACGTGAAAGATGAATTAGCTGAGTGGTTCTCCTCAAATTCCGGGAGGTAATTAACATCGCGGTCTACTATTTTACCCTATACCACTCTATCCAAGGATGAATGCCAAACGAACGGGAATGCACAGATCACCAATATTTCTGTCCCCTATCCAGGATCAAAATAAGCCTCGGATATCGAGCGTTGAATGCATAACTTTATTGCATAATTCCAAAAAAGCTCTCGGTGTACTGTCACTGTCAATACATTTGGCCTGAGAAAAAATGAGTCCCTTGGTTTCTTTAGTGCCCATTCAGAAAAATAAACAGGAGTATAGGGATTCTCGGTGGACAAGGTGTAAGTGATCTCGGTGTTTTGGTTGCGTATTTTACCAGAAATTGTTATCGTAACACGGTCTATGCACATAAAAACCAATTTTTATTCAGTAAAAGTGAGTATGTTCGTGATGAGTTTCAAGAAAATATTTGGCAAAAAAATAGTATTTTCCGATCATTTATTTTCCTAACACTTCGTTCAGATTATACATTTAATGCATATAACACCGCATACACTAATTACCAACTAATTTTTTTGTCTACTTGTGACACATTAAAGGTAATTAATATGATCCCAGGACTACCCTGATCCTGATTAAAATGATTTTTATTCTGCCGCGACTTCAAATACGTCTTCGGGTGTTTTTCGTGGCTCCTTGCGTTCCACCGATTTTTTTCCTCCGGAGGATATCGTAAATGTGACGAGTATTCCAGGATAAATAGGTTACCTTCATTTTTCCTCTCTGTCAAATGTTGATACTCCATACATGGGCATTTGAGTTAGTATATTGGCATTCAAATCAGAGATGAGCTGCATTGATTGAGCAAATACGTAATTAACTTTGAGGTCCACTTTCATCAAGCTACTTTCCATACCCATTCCCCAATAAATTACAGTTAAACTAATCGTTCATTATGTTTATACTACCTATGTAGCCAATTTTCTACAAAGGTGGCGGTGAGGTTTTTTATTAGATTGAGGGACCTCAGAAACAAATAAAGAAATAGATGAAGATACACGTGTAACATATTTGCGCAAACAGTTATGATGAACCGTAGACATTGATCAAAACTAGTAATAGCCATCGGAAATCAAGAACTGAATGCTGTATACGGAATTTGGAGCTACATGACTCCAGTTTGTGCTTTACCTATTGAGTCTCGAAGGAAAGAGCAGTTATTCAAAGACTAAGTATTAATTCTCGGACTAGTGAAAACCTTATATACTTCATGGGCACTCATAGTCGAAAAAAATACATTTTTCATTAGAACTACAATTCTTCATTAGTTATTGAAATAATCTCATTCAATGTATCCTTCACATTATTTGCCTTAAATTTTGTCAGCGCAGCAATTAATTCAATAAATGAAGGACATTCAACACGATACAAACTCATTACTTTTCAAAAATAGCAGCATTGGTTTTTATTAATTTAGCGAGGAGTCTAAAAGTACTAGCATTAAACGCTTTAGTTGCTTTGACACCGCTGGCACGGGTTTGGAACATGAGGTAACCCAATATTATGCTATGTGATCGGAATTTCCAAGCTAGTCCAAATTGAAGCACGTCTCGGCAAAATACCTGTACTTTAATGAGCCATGTTCATTATTGCCGCTTCGTTTGGCTCATAATTTCAATTTTCTAAATTATCACAACACTGAAATAATGAGGTGTGTGAAGTCGCAGCATTTACCATGGCAATTTGGGGGAGGGGTGCTTTAACCATCAATAGCAAATATTTACTTTACTCAAGTACTCCATTTATTATTTATAGATATGATCAACAGCTCTGATTAGTGTTTATTCAGAGGGTTATAATTTAATTAAGGGATTACAAAAATAAATATTATTTGAAAAACTTACACCATTCGGGTGAACATAAGGTTAAAATTTAAATCTCATGAATTATCAATGTGTTTTAAACCCATGTACAACAAAATATTGCTGAGTTCACTGGATCTTTATGCTCACAGGCCACTACCGATGAATCTCAAATGCTGTACTCCCGAAAAATATTATTTTCAGTGGTTTTAATTGGTCTGTTTTAATGGTTAAAAATCTATCAATCATCACTTCTAGGAAAACAGAACTACTGTGTGTGTCCTTTTTTATGTTCATACCTATATTTATGTTGGCCAACGCTATCTCACTCTGTATATATATATATATACATGTACATACATATTCTCTCGGATAGGATTCATAATTCTAACGAAGGGACAAGATGACGTTTTCCCACAAAATTACAGTAAAATACATAAATGAGAAAGGTGGTTGCACCACCGAAAATTCGAGACCCAGTGAATCCCTCTTTTATGTGTTTCTGTTTCGATGCTTGTGCATATGTGTATATATATATATGTATGTATGTATATATATATATATATATATATATATATATATATATATATATATATATATATATATATATATATATATATATATATATTCAAACTCGAAAATCCCGCCATACGGCAAACAAATATTATTTTCGCACATAGAAATAGACATATAAGGAAAGGGGATAGGAAAACACATAAAAGACCAACACAGGAAAGGTGGGGAAGGCGGTTTTGATCCCGGATAAGGAAATATTTTTACATTTGTCATCTGCTTAAAACCGCCTTCCCCACCTTTCCTGTGTTGGTCTTTTATGCGTTTTCCTATCCCCTTTCCTTATATGTCTATTTCTATGTGCGAAAATAATATATATATATAATGTAAATGGTATATAATGTAATATAGTGCATACATGTATGTACTAAATAAAAATTTTAGGCAGAAAACTGATTTTTAAATACTTAGTGCGTTTAAACATTTGCCACAACTCAACTGTTATTAAATAAAATTATACTTATTTGGACTATAAGCTGATAAGCTGCGAATCAACTGGTCTTTGTAGTTATATTTCTCTTTCACCTGTCGACGTAATTACAGTGGTGTAATCATGCAACTACAGGTAATTTTATTTTCTGTAGTTACTCCAATTACTTTTGATTTAATTGCTTATGGGAGGTTTATTCTGACCTGAGGCCCCAAGTTCAATTCTAGATGACACCTCTGAGCAGCCTTAATGATTGATGTTTGGAGTAACGGTGGCACAGGGGAAGCAACTGATCCCCCTAGTCTCTTCCTTGGATTCCAAACACCGTTGGGCTTAATTAGTAATAGGTGAGATCTGAACCTAGCCTGTCGAATCAGCCTTCGGGTTGAATACTACGGTTAGTATTAGAGACCACAATGAGCTGATTAGAGCTAGTATGTTAATACTACGGTTTTTCTATTATTTAAATAACATTTCGAATCGAAATAATTGACATATATTCCATTCGATTATATTCTTTGGTATGTGGGAAACTATATGATCTATAACGTCGGATATCAATAAGACGTCCTTTGAACCCTTCCCCTAAGTCGACCCCGAAATTAAAAATTCCTTAAATGCCGAGCACTACAGGTATGCATAGTGAGTGAAGAAAAGTTTTAATTTTCATCCCTGTCGCAAGCCCCAAGTTTTCTCCCTTCCTTTCTGCCACAACCCACCTCGGTGATGACCCACTCCGAATACCGAATCATGCCAGGTGTCGCAAATGGCCTTAGCATTCACGACCCCTAAGCCATAACTGCAACCCTCCCATTCACCTGCGCTGGGAAACGACGCCACAGTTCCACTCAGTCATTCATTCTACATAATAGTTAGTGGACATAATAGTTAGTGCTTGTGAAATGTTTGAAAGAAACAATAAAGCTTTAATCATCTAATTATAAACGGATTTATAATTAAAACGCCCTATAATGGAAAGCGCTATTAAAAGTTGGTCGCTATTTTGAGCGTGGTGATATTTATTCGAAGAGCTAATTACCTGTCACTGCTCACTTGCCGGTACTGCGGGAGATTTTGATGACCAATGCCGGTATAACCAGCGGTGTGTAGAAGTCCATTTGAAAATTTACTCACAAGTACTATTAAGAAGTCTTCCGGAGTTAATTGAGACCTAGTTGGAAAGCGACGAGCGTCTGATATTGCAGATAATTACTATTTTTTGGTAACAGTTCTGCACACAAACTATTGATGAATACACTAATAAATTAATTGGATGAAACTTAGGTATTTAGGAATGAAAATAATTGTAAGAGAACTGTGGGATGACGTCGCGACCTCATAAAAAATCTTGCGTTGCAATATTTGTGCTTGATATCAGGACGTGAGGAACTCTAGTTAGTAACACTAGTCTATCGGTTAAGGAATGTAGATTTCTGTTACTCTTATAAGGGCATATATTTTTTCAACTCTTTTATGCTATAAAGTTAAGTGTGGTATGAAAACGAGGAATATTCCATTATTTACCACCTTTATTTTTCCAATAAAACTACTTTGTTCCTCTTCTGAGAGAGGCATGAGATATGCTGGAAACAGAAAACCTTTGAAGGGAAATACACTACTTATGACGTACTTTCAGTACTATCTTTATCAATCATATGCGTAAAATTGTAACGCTTAGGAGTTAGTGGTATTTCGTCGCAGGAATCAATGGTTCATATAACGTGTTTAAGTAGTTCCGTCCTAGTACAAAGGGCCATTTAAGCATTTAAGGAGGCTTTGAAGATACCTACGGGAAGAAAATAAGAATTTTCTGGAGGAATTCTACATTACCACTTTATTAATAAAGTGTTTAGCATATGCACGTGACGACAGTATTCAGTACTCCGTCGCAACATCGTTGGCAATTTTCTCACATAATTCCAATATAAGTATATAGGCTATCAAAAAGGAATTGAGTGATAATGGAATATATTATTAGACTCTAGATGGAAAGAATTTAGCGAAAATGAGCTTTTTAGGAAATATAATGTTCCAAAGACAATATTGCTTCAGGCAATCAGATAAGGTGGATGAAGCACACGAGCACTTAATTCATGACGCGAGTAATTATGACATATGATAAATGAATAAAGGAGTCGATAAAGCATTTTTAGACTCAAGATAGCATTCATCATGGTTTATTACAAATTATTTCATGTCAACGAATTGATTATGATGAATTTTCAGGAAAAGTATCCCCAAAGCACCTCGTATCCTGGATTTCATAGAAATTGTCCTACAATTAAAAAAAAGAAAAGGTCAATAATATGATAATCAGACTGGGTATCTATTATTGACTATTTAATTTTTCTCTTCTTCTTCTCTTCATTGTAAGTCATAGTGAGTTAAACAATAATTGCGGTAAAATTTCATTATTTTTCTATCGACGTTTCGCGTCGGACAAATGAGATTTTCATAACCGTTCCCAAAAGTTAGCGCAAAAAAATGGCAAAACTTTTCGTAAACTCAATATGGTCACGAAGTCATATGTCAGAGGTAAAAAACCATGAGGGATGGACCGTCAACGTGGGAAAACCTTAAACATTGAGTTTACATAGGAAGAGCGTAAAATGTAGCCGCCGCAATGGATCCAATTTCATGGGCCCGGGGCTCTCTCTCACTCTCTCCATCTCGCCCACCGTATTCCTCCTCCTCCTCGCTCTTTCTTTTTCCATTCTTCTGCCCCAAAAACACTCCCCCAAAACCCTTCTCGTCCACCATCCTCACCTTCCCCAGCCATCACTCCGCCATGGGGATGTGGCCGGTGAACCCCTCTCTTCTTCCCACTCTCCATCGGCCATCCCCATCTGAACGAAGGGGCCTGGCGAAAAGCACGGCCCCTCGCAAGGGGGCAGGCAGGACATACATTCAGCCTAGCCCACTACTCCCACCCACACACACACACACCCCTTCTCCGTCCCCACCAAACCTTGTCCGAACCCCAGAATAAGGGAGAGGGACCGGAGAGGGCGGAAGAGGGGAGAGGGGGGACAAGGAGGACACCCGTGGGGAGAGTTAATATATCTTCCCCAATACCGCATTACATCGGACGCCGGGAGGGAGCGGGGCGCGGATGTGGGTGTGGCGGTGGAGGGCTTAGGGTCTAGGGAGTGAGGAAGCGCAAGGGGTCGGGGGATCGGGAGCAAAGATGTGACCGTAAAGGGGAACGGGGAGGGAGAAAGGGGGACACGTTGGCCTTCCCCATTCCCCACGTCGCACACGGAGGAGGGAGCACACATTCGGAGTCACGGCCACCAACAAACCCTCCCCCCTCCTTCATTCTCCGCGCCGTTCCCCATTTCCCGCACCCGGCTGAGCCGGAGCGGGCGACGGTAGGGAGACGCAGCGGGAGTCAGAGCGTCCATCAAGGCGGAAGCGAGCCGCGTCCTCCGGGATAGTCACAAGCGGGGACCCACTCGTTCCTCCTCTACCCCCTGCCTTCTCTCCTAACCTCTGCAGTTCCCTTCACTCCGACCCCCGGACCACAGGCTACCCCATCGCCGCCTCGCTCTCTCTTCCACCCTCTTCCTCCTTCGAACGAGCCCCCCAAAGCCACTCCTCCGGCCCGTCCTCCAGCTTGGAAAACCACGCACACGAAAGCACTTAACACACTCGCCGACGCCGCGTAGATAACTCTTTTTCTCACCTTCACTTCCCTTAGACCACTCCTCCTATCTCACCCCTCCCGACACGTTTTTCACGTGGCTCAAGTTCCGTACGAAACGCCGATCCCCAAAACCTGAGCCCCCATCCTCCCCCAACCTCTCTCAGCCTCCTTTCAACCCCTTTTCCATTCTCTACCTCCTCATTTCCTTCCAACACTTGCGGTCTGCTGTCTCCTAAACGCACCCTTTTCGGTTTTTTTTTTCACGAATTCTAACTGCTTGGGAGCCATGGTGAATGTTCGGTGCAATTCACAGTACTTTCATCGTTACGGCGGCGATTATGAAGATCAGAGTTAGAAAAAAGTATAATTAGAAAAAACAATGACTTTTTAACATTCATCGGGAAGAAAAGCACTAAGGACGATTTTCATTTACTTACGCAATGGTGCCATAAACTTGTGTGACTAAGAACTAAATAAATTACATTATAACCATCTTCACTTTTTCAAACAAAGATATTTTTTCCCATATTATGAACGGCATATACATATTGATTTTTGTTTATGAGCGTTTGTAATAATTTTCATTCATGAACATTCCTTTACTTAGATTAAAAGGATACTAACTTTTCATTCATATTCCCTCCGGAACGACATTATTGCGTGAGGTTATGCATAATCTCTGCTAGTCATTGGTTGATGTGCCAGCGTCAAAGAAAAGACGCAACGTAGCACTTTTTTTGCGGTTTTTAAATCGATATTATATGCTTATTTAAAAAAATATTTACCTCTTAAGAAATCATGCAGTAACAGTGCGCATCATCAAATAAATTGTTTTTAAAAGATTAGACTTCTTGGAATATAAATGAATATGCACTGATTTTATAATACATTCCTTCTTCTTTCATTTAACTTCCGAAGAATAGGCTGTTTAATTAATTATGGCCATTTTAGACCTATTAAGGTAAATTCCCCCAAAAGATAATTCTCATTGTTTTAATTCTTTCTCTTGTTCAGAGATTTCATTTACTTTTTGCCATTCGCTTCCTAAAAGTCTTTAATTTTTTTCTTTCTCGTCACCTTTCTCATTTCTCTGCTCACTCTTTTCTTTCCTACTCGTGTAACATCTCATTAAAGAGAAGAAGAAAAGGCAAATATTAAGAAGGTACGTTTCATTTTCAACCAGCCCTCTGTTAAAAGAATATATTGGTCCACCTACCACGATCTGTGGGTGCTCATATACAAACCCGCTTATTTCACAGTTGCTATTTCTTTGTATATTACGTTTGTAGGTCTCCTTTTTTTGCTTACTCCTGTTTTTTTAACAATTATTTAGCCGTCATATCACGGTTTCTTCACTCATTTCATGACCATTTACGATTTTTCTACTGGAAATTTAAAAAAAATAGACGAATTACATATTTTGATACCACAAAATATTCATCCGATCGTCAGATATCAATTCATTAAACTCGCGTTAAATTATCACTTGTATATTCAGACACTCGACAGTTTGCCCCAGAAATATGATCCCACCTGTTTTTAATATCGAGAGGTTATTTGATCTTATAATAAATATATAATAATAAATTTGATTGATTAAGAATTGTTGATAATGGAGAGCCCTAGTCGAAAGATAAAATAGATGAGCTTAAAAATCATAAGAGTGGGAAAGTGGGATCATGGGTATATTTCGTAAATGCGCTTTTGGCTTTGGAAAGTGGCAAACGATATGTGGGCATCTAATTATGTACGTACCAGATGGCAGGTGGGAATACGGAGCCTCGACAGTGGTTGAGGACTTCCCATTGGCAAAAGATACGTGCAAATGAAGGAATTAAAAGGACTGCGGGAGTGGAAGGAACGAAAGGATTAAATGAGGACAGGGAGACGCGACGCTCGCTCTTGAACAGAAAAACTCCGCACTCCCGCCCGCTCGGCACATAAAAGGCGCGGCACGTGAGGCACAAAGGTGCCCACCTGGCACCGAGGAAAGAGGAAAGGGATTCTGATGCAGGATCATGGGGGCAACGTGTACCACCAAGGCACAAAAGAAATGGCACCGCGCGCCTGAATGCACGTACGAACACCACGGCGCGTTACTGAGAGGAGGAACCCACGGCATAACCCAAATTGCGCCCCCTTCCCCTCCCCCTCCACCCGAAAAATAAAAAGGAGTCGTTTGTCACACCCTCCTCTCCTTCTCCGTTCTCCCGTCCCCCTCCCACTCAGTTTTCCTCACTTTGTTCTCACTCTCTTTTATACCTCTGCCGCCGTGGCGGTTCTCTCCGCCGACGGCGTACCGGCTTCCACCGCCTCCCCCACCCTTAAACACGTCCTCCCCCTAACCCCCATACCCATTCTCCACTCCCATAACCCCCCACACTCCTCCCTTCGCCGTCCACCTCTGTCCGCCTTTCTCACTCTCTCTCCGGTCATTGATTTCAGAGATAGTGGTTGGTGGCGGAGGAGAGGGATGGGGGAGGTGGGAGTATCTGGGAAAGAGGCGGTCTTTGGGGGTGAGAAGGGTGGATAGAATGGGAGAGAGAGAGAGGGGGATGGGCGTGAAGGAGAGAAGGAAGATGGGGGAGGCGGGAGAGGAGGAAAGGTAAGGGCGGGAAGAAAAATGGGATAGGGGAGTGTAGACGGAGGATCGGTGACGCGGCCGTGGTAGGCGAGGGGTAGGGAGTAGAATGAGAGGCTGAAGGTGGAAATGAGATGGGAGAGGGAAGGTATCGGGGGTGGGTTGCGGAGGGGGAGGTCAGGGGGTGGACTCCGCATCCCTTGTTGTAAGGGGGAGGGGACAGCCCGGGGGATGGGGCGTGGGTTAGGAGAGAAGGAAAGGTCTGGGTACGGAGGAGGAGAGGCAACAGTGGTGCCAATTTAAAAGATGCTGTCCCCGTTACCCGGGAACATTTTGTTTCCCTCCCTGACGACAAATTTATTCTCCCCTTTGTTTCCTCTCTCTCTCCCGGCTGAAAATTTCGGCGCGCCGGGCATAGAAATGGCCAATTTGGGCGAGGGCAATTGTTGCTCTTAGCTGATGTGGACACACGTAATCCGGGATAACCCCAAGATAAGTTGTAAAGGCACGGGAATCTCATTTTACAAGGTCTCAATTTTTATTAATTATTTCACCGGAGATTTATCGCCATCGATACAAGCAACAGGGAGACACTTTATTGAAATACTACGGAGAATGTTAACAGTTCATTTTAGTTGATGAATAGAAGTTTTACAAAAATAACTATGGAGCCCTGTAACTGATATTCTTGTTCATTGTAATCTATAAATATCTCTTAACCCAATTCTAAGAAACCGCAGGAGAAATACTGCAACAGTATCTTTTAACGAGTCATCCGCTAAATGCGCATTATGACGCAATAGCTTCAAATCGTAAAAATAATTTGCCTTGAGAACGAACACGGCCGGACATCGAAAGTTCGAATCCCGAAGTCCAGGCGAATGGCTTTATAAATTGTTGTGTTGTCTTTATCTACTTTAATGTTTTACCTCATTGAGTTCAGAAATTTACAAAGTAATGGTAACTTAATATACTAGTCAGCTAAGGGTGTTTTCAAATAACAAATCTATAATCACATAATTTTTATTACTTGTTTATCCAGTATTTCGATTACTATTTTTCTATTACTAATGTACCAAAAGCTAGTTTTTGTTACATTGATGCAAAAAAATATTACATAAAACATTCGGGTGGCACAATCGCGGGGTATCGATTTCACTAAATCGGTCACAATGTAGCGAGAAGAATAAAATATTTTCTGAAAAATACTTTTCAAATCCATTTAATTGAATGAAAAATCTACCGACACACTGATGGAAAGTAGTGTGACGACAAAATTTGCGTTTTACTGGCTGGTCAAATGTCTCCAATGGCTAATTTTGGTATTAAGTTACATAAAAACGCAGTGCTTCTTGCGCAAACTTGTTTAAAGAGCGCTTTGTATTCAGCGGTAGAGCACGTCACGGTAATATATGTATTATCGTGATGGAATTCCCTGGAAACAGGCTCACGTAAAGTGGTCTGACATTGGACAAACAGTTCATTTCAACCGAAATACGTATTAGCCTATTTGAATTATAGCTCATTTGTGTACTTAAATTTCATTAATCAAAATATTGACTTGATATCTTCATCAAAGGCTTTTGTTTTTACTTCATCAAAGGCATGCATGTTACCAGCGTAATTTAAGCACAAAAATGGAGTGATACTGATTTTTTCTAAAACTTTGCTCCACTAAAAACTTGCTTCGAAAAGAAAATACGTACAAAATAATGTTTTATCCTATATTTTTACATTCGCTGTTGATTAATTAGCACTCATTGACAAAACATTCACAATAGCCTTCGATGTGTTCATTAGGTTTTGGTATTTGGCTAAATAACAGTATTAATTAAAGTATTCTTTAATGAATATCATATTTACTGCAAAGTGGGAAAAGTGAAAGCATCGTGTACAGGCGTAAGGAAGCAGTAAAAGTCTAATGCGGAATTTTTATTTAACATTATTTTTAAAAAATGCTTTTTCAGTCATTGGAGCCATGCAGTTCCTTTCTTGTTACGTTCGCCACTTCTCACAAATACCAAAGATGCAGTTATATACGTATATATAACAATAGACCATATTTCGAAGTCCATATTTACTATGTCTCCATATCTTCTGGGGATATCAGATCCTCATGACTAATAACATTCTAGACATATTTAAGGAAAATAAATGATGGAGTGCATATAAAACATGAAATTTCTAGATAATACACATTAATATAATACAAACCCAAACACCTGGGATAACAAATGTCGACCTTTCAAGGTTTTGGTTAGTGTGTCATTAAAATAATAAAAGGAATCCGGTAGACTCGAGGTTACACGAGGTGATTTTCACATTTAATTTCAAACTCATGCAAGTAAAATTTGTTTTTAGTAAACGTATGTGTATAAACATTTAATTTATGAATGATATACTTTACATTAATCAAAAAAAATATGATAAAATAAGGAGTTAAATCCAAAGAGGAACGGAAAATAATTGCGAAAACATGTTTTCCTTTTGCAAAAATAATACCATAGACGTAAGTGGAGCCTGGAATATTAGTGGGAATCAACTGAGATACTTGTCCGCATAATATACTATTCCAACAGGAGGTGGACTAACATAGTATATAACTCTGGTATTTATAAAACAAATGTAGACATATGAGGATATGTATAACCGGAGAATTGTTTTTTTTCTCAACAACAGCTCAAACATAGTATTCCCTGAACTCGCGCTACTCATGAGCGCACCATGAAAAGTCGTCCGATTTGAACTGTTATGGAAGAGGCGTATTTGGGACCGGCTGATTCATTGTAAAAGAGGCTTCTATAATTTATTTTTCTAAAGCAAGAGTAGGGATCTATACCGTTCTTTTGTCCCTAAAGCCTTTTGAAGTTGGCTTGCAGAACGATGCAGCGGAACGGGCGTGCTTAAAAAAATGGCGACGCGGTATGGAAATATAGTACACGTAGTAGACCCGCAATTTAGGAGGAGGTATTGCGAAGAGAGCGAAAGAAGGCCGTATTGCCTCGAGAATGGAGAGGAAAATGTTGTTGAAATGGATCAATCACCAGTTATTTTCACTGTTCCCAATGGGGATTATATATATTCTACTCCTCAGACAGGGTGATCAAGCTGAGCATGCTGATATTTTTAAAAATAACTTTTAATATTATATCGATTTGAGGAAAATAACGGAAAATAGTAATTTTATCAAAAAAGCATTTACGCAAAAATAAATGCAAAATTTTCTCTAATTATGCTCCATAATTAAGTATCCATAAAGTAAAACCATAATAGACTGTTTTTTGAAAAAGGAAAATATACATGTAGCGATATTACATTAGTTACTTCACCCCGCGGAGGGCATAAGGAGGTTTGAAAACCAATAAAGAATTTACGTTCAGAATTTTTCATTTCATTAAAACAAGGCTTCAATGGTTTAACAGCATTATATTTTTATTTAAATTTAGGCAACCTCCCCTTATTATCGTTCTTGTTCCAACTACTAATCGTCATAGATCCACATATATTCATTCCCCTTTATCCTGCACGCTCAAATCGTGAATCATTTTTCGTACACGTTTAGGATTGATGATTTCTTTGCAACGCAACTATTTCACAATTAGAATAAAGATTTTCAAATTACCTTTTTAAAATAA
Source organism: Hetaerina titia (assembly GCA_037158775.1). Taxonomy (NCBI): domain Eukaryota; kingdom Metazoa; phylum Arthropoda; class Insecta; order Odonata; family Calopterygidae; genus Hetaerina; species Hetaerina titia. Next base: position 84,023,717 of record CM073773.1, on the reverse strand, counting down.
GCAAATTGATTATGAAACTATCATAATCTAACACCGAAAATCAATTTCCTTTTTTAGTATAAAAACTAGACTAATCGCTCATAACATCAAACTATGATTATATTCGAAAAGAGTGAATTGTATCATTAACAACCCACATCATTAATCATGAGTAATAAAGTCGGGTTCACCCACTCGTATGTCACCCATCACGCACCGCGATGCTCAGATGCCTCAGGGCAAACGGGTTTTAGGATTCGTGGCACGCGAGGGCGGGTGGGTTTTGGGGGAGAGAGAGAGCAGCACACTTTAATTATCAGACGTCCCACTTACATTTGTGGTTTCACGCAAGGGATTCAGGCAACGGAGCATTCATTCTAGAGGAAACAGTGATCCTGTGTCGTTTTGGGAAATTCATTACAGGAGACGTGCCATCGTGATCATTAAAAAAAAACTGCTGTTGACTGAATTTTCAATTTTTGCATACTCGTAAATAACCATTTAATTATATTATGAATGCTCTTTCGAAAATATTCTTGATATTTTTTTTAATCCGTTCAAATTTCTGGAACAGTAGGTATGCTCCCATAAAATCCAAAAGATAAAAATTCATCACACATTCATTAAGTTGAGCAGTATGACCAAAAGTTCGTTATCACCACAAATTTTAATTATAATTGTATTAATGAATCTTCGGTGTCCCCACCGTTGAGATGTTAGACACAGTAGACTAATTTCTCTGAAAATATATTACCATAAGACAGCATGAAAATCCGTAATCTCGTGCCTATCTCGAAACAGCATATTTTTTATCCTTTTAGCAGAGTTTATCTATATTCCCTTACTCATAGACACAATTGTAAGGAATATTTGAAACGGAATTCAGGAAACTAACATTTTTCTACAGTTTGTAATTTTAAAAGGACACCATACTTAACCCGCGATACATGCATTACGTGATGGAAATACAATGAGAGGATCCCGACGATAAAATTAGAGAGTAAACCTACGGATAGATCGCTGGTCCACGTAAACATAGCAATGTCTAGGTTTTAAGCAGAAGAAATACAAGTAGTAGACGAACAACTTGAAAAGGTTCTAGGAGCAATAAAAGGGAAGGAGAAGCTAATCATGGCGAGAGACTAGAAGGCTGTTGTCGTAGGGGCCGATAGGGATTCAGTGTGGTACAGTTCGAGCTGGGGAAAAGAAACGCCGCGGGAGATTAATAGAATTGTGTGACGGAAAAAAATGGCAGTGGCGAACACACTCTTTGAGATACATCGGAGAACAAGACACACATGAGAGATGCCGGGGGACAGGTCACGATACCAAATAGACTACATATATCCTTGTCAGAATGATATAACAGAACCAAATTAAGGAATGTAAAAGCTACCCCAGTGCGGATATAAACAGGGATCACAATCTAGTGGTCATTGGCAGTGGACTGCGATATAAAATGATTAAGAAAGTGCCATAGGCACATATAATGGAAAACAAAGGTACTGGAGGAAAAGCAAGCAAGAGAAACATTCACCGCGATCATCGACAGAAAAGTAGAAGGAACGTAAGAGTAGTATAGAATAGCGAAGGAAGAAAATCAAGAACATCATAATCGAAGTAATGGTAGAGTAATTCGTGAGAAGTCAACGAAATCTAAGTGGCCACGAATTACAGCTCAAATGAGAAAAGTCATGGTCAGGAAGAAAATTTAAAAAATCTAAGAATATGGCTTTAGGAAATCCATTATAAATGTTCCGAAGCCTAGTCATAGGAGAGTGCAAGAAGGCCAAGAATTAGTGGATAGAATCCTGCTGTGAAAAAAATAATTAAACAAAAAAAGGGAAAGGGCCTTAACTGCTTATTAACTGTTGAAGAGACGATTCGGAGAAATCAAAACGAATTTTCCACAACATTCGAAAAGTTAATGGAACGGTACTAATATAAGGTAAAGAAAATGGGAAGAGATGGAAAGAATGCTTTGAAGAACACCACTACCATGGGCCCAAACCGTCTGATAGTGATTTGATTAAAGAAGAAATAGATAGAAGAAGGTGAACTGGGTCCTCTGCAGTGCAGGAAACATCCAAAGAACAGAATGGAAACGGGATGTGACAAAACAAATTGAGAATAATATAATCAAGCCATCCGGGGTCAAATCAAAATATGCCCGCTTTGGAATAATCAAAGTTATCTCCGATGTTGGAAAACTAACAGAGAATTTAAAAGGAGTGTGGTGATTAACAAACCAAATAAACCGAGTTTAAGTAAATGTGAAGAACACAAAACATTAAGCAGGGTGTCTCACGCATCAAAATACTAACTATGATAATTAATCGAAAAATAGAAAGAAAATAGAAGAACGTCTTGTTGAAAACCAATTCGGAATCATGAGAATTGGGGAACAAGGGAATTCGGTTTGAGGATAATGGCCGAAAAAATTATAAAAATGAACATAACATGATGGAATATGTGGTTTTTGCAAACTTGAATCAGACCTTCGACAGCGACGAATGGAATAAAATACTTAGGATACTAGGAGAGTTTAGAATGGAAAACTATGGTTGAACAATAATCTATCACCTCTATAGGGATCATATTATAAACGCTCATATGAAAAACGGAAAGAATGAAGAGGACAAAATATACAAACGAGATAAACTAAAATTCAATTTCTTATCAACACTGTTTAACGAATACCTAAAATATGCAAAAAAAAGGAAAAGATGAAGACAGATATCACAGTATGAAGAGTAAAACGAGAGCAACTGCAATCCTTCATCTAACTGAACAGCAACATTATTAGGAATGGAGGAAGTTCGACCGTCATCTAGCGAAGAATATCTCAAGTTAAGGAACCATTCATGAAGAGGAGGAAACTATTATGTCAAAAGAACCTGAAGTTGCAAATAGGGATGCATTAAGTCAAAACATTCGTATGAAGCATGGTACTCTGGGGGTCAGAGATGGAACATTTAACAAGTGAGCCAGCAAAGGACATAAGCCTTTGAAACAAGGAACTGGAGGAGAATATTGAAGATTAAATGAACAGACAAAGTGAGGAACGAGGATTTGGATAGAAGAGCAGAAAAATAAAGGGACAATGTGGAGAACTCTACAGCAAAGAATACCTAAAAAGATAGGACTCACCTTGAGGCACCACGGATCAGTTTGAAGCATTATGGAAGGAAAAATTGCATGAAAAATCCCGTAATGAAGACCAAGAGATAAGTATGTAGGAAAAATTAAATACGTAAAACAGAAATCTATCTGGGAATGAGGATATCAACACTACGTTGAGGGTATCAACACTACGTAAAAAGAGAAGGATGGAGAGTTGTTGAAAATCAATCTAGAGATTGAAATATTGCTGATAATGATGTACAAGTAGTGATTTATCACCTGGTCTTAATTTCTTCAGAACAGAACTTCATCAAGGGTCTTTAATAAAATAGTTGGGCTTTTCAATTAAAATATATATCTCATTTTACTCATGAATTAGAGCCTACCACACAATTTAAAACAAATGATTTGAAAAGGATATAATTAATGTTTAGGAGATATTTTCAAAATAGATAGCCTTATATTATGCCCACGCTTTCTTGCCAAGAAAAAAGCTAATTTTTCTTTTTATGATATTGCAGCGCGAGAGGCCTAAATTTCCACAATGAGCATGCTAGCCATTTCAAAATTACCAGGCGTTATCTATACGCAAGGCAAAAAAGTTACATCTATCTTGAGATCTCTAATTTAATAATAGGCATTTGCCAGTTTTCTATTGATCAGTTTGTTCTATCAAAAAGATTCTCAATAACAGAAAAAAAATCTTTAATTAACTTATACCGCAACGCTTGAGTATGAAATTTACGAACGACATATAACGTTATATAGATCAACACAAAAATAGATTTAATATAACATTATCTTTTATTCTTTAATTCATTTGAGCACATGAAAACCTAGTAGATTAAGTTGCGTAAACAACGTGTTTTTAGTAAATGACATCATGCCATCTGATTTGCGCCAGTGTAATATACAAATTTTAACATACATACATCTACGTAAAGCGCATTCTCAGAAGAGGAAGAGACAGTTTTCAAAGGTTTAGTTGATGACTTCATCGTTTCCAGGATAAAGTATCAATTCCAATAAATTATATTCTTCCGGTCTTTTATATTTTTATACGCCCTTTTCCTCAGAAATCAGAAATGACGGAGACGAGAACATTTGTTTCTTTGCGGTTCAACTTAAAAATCAACCGCTGCGTTCAACACTATGAAACTGATATTTTCCATTCCTATCAAGCGAGAGCTTTTCCTTTTGATTGTGTGCGTGATAAAAGGTTGCTACCGGAGGAAGGCAAAGGTTGTCGGTGTTCGTAAAAATAAAAAGCCACAAAGATAGCGAGCGAATTCGGAACTAGAGTGGAAATTGGAAGACATCGGCAAAGATGAACGTTTTCTTCCAATTTCAAGCAAAAAGGCATAGTTAACGCGGATTTACAGCGGGAATCAATTGAGAAATGGGTGAATTATCAAGTAAGGTACTAATATAAGAAGAATGACGATTTTTCTAAATAGTAATGCAAAAATCGATTAAAATACAAATGAAAATATTATGATTTCCATGTAAGCTGCAAGATTCAATTATGTAGGTAATCAGAAATATCATAAAAATATACGTTTTACTTTTATTGAAGAATGCTTCTTCATAGATTTATAAAAATTGTATATGCTAACGCCACAGTAAAACCATTGGAAAGGGATTCATAGCAAAATTCTTATTTTTCATTGTTCCGTACGTATTTTTACGCAGTTTATATGGTATTTCCTCTAAATTTAAAACAATATTAGTAAACGTAGTTATAGGTTTGAAGGAGAGTAGTCAAAATTCTTTCATTGGAAACAACTCGTTCGCGTCAAGCGTCCATATATAGTACGTATGCCAATAGCGTTTACCCCTATATGAACATTAATTCCGAGGACTGCTTTTTAAGCTGGTATTATCGAAAAAGAGGATAAGAAGAACTGGAATGAGATATAATAGTTGAAATTAACAATTTGTAATTGATAGCTACGGAATATTCATTCTGCATACCTAATAGGATAATACATTTCATGTGATGGCTAATATACTATGACGTTAGTCGAAATAATTTGATAAAAATATCATTAAAAAACAGAGAAAAACGATAGTGACTCAAAAAATAATTATGTTGATTCGACATTTGATTGGTCCGATTTTGAAACGTTTAAAATCAAAATGAATTAACCCCTCCTCACGACCTATATCCTTTACGTGGGGGAAAGGTCTGCGTCTTCTGATGATCCTAGAACTACCATGGTGGAGCAATGGTAATTGGTCCCGGTAGCATGTGCCAGATAGGTCGAATGGTAAAAGCCAGACGAACGATAGTCAAAGAGGTCCCTCTTCCCCAGTGGCGTGGCTGTTAAATCGTCTGACCTCAATGGGGCAGCTGCTTGAGTGATGGCTTCATATTAAAAACACTTTTGAGTAAGTCAACGAGAATCAAATTCCATTATTTTTCCCAAGACCTTAATGATGAACATAATAATGACAGTGAGTCTTGATAGCTACGTGACTGGGTCCGCTGGGTTATTCGTCGACAACGGGAGTCGTCGTCAAACAGAATCCTTGCAAAGTCGAAGCGACAGCAGGATCAAAGAAAACACAGGAGTGGATCGACCTAGTTGAAATAAGGCCTTGAAATATTAGAATGACACTGATAGAAGGGAAATTAGAAATTATAAAGTGGGATATTGGAAATATAGATATTTTAGGGCCCTGCGAAGTGAGATTGAAACACAGCGGGAATTACTTGAAATAGAGTATTTTACTTTTGTACAGCTAAGGATAAGAGAGCCAATGAGAGGTGGTGGTAGTATTAAACAAAAATATAGGAAGAAGCATAGTGAACATGGAGTAGATGAGTTATAGAATATAATCAGTAGAAGTCAAACCTAAGCCAAACAACTTGGTCATTAATCAGGTCAGGTGGTTTCAGATCTGAACTACGCCAAATAGTAACATTCCTAGAGAAAGTCTACAATTGCAATGCAACGAGAAAAAGGACATATGCAAATCACTTTGGAATCATATAGTTAATCGCGCACGCTGAATTAGTTTTTAAATTCCATGATTACTCAGGTGAATGAGGTCAAATCGCGCAAAGGTTATTGGTAATAAATAATTTTATCCTACAGTGGTCATCCTGCAGAATACATGCCTGAGGCGAGAGTTTAGCGATCGCCAATTCAACCTGCGCTCACAACCTGGAATAATGGGATCGGCACTCGAGCCGATCCACCCACGATATAATGACTGTCGTAGTGGAGAAATTTATACATGATTAACGATACATGACATGAATAATTCACGGATAATTGATTAATGGAAATTAATCACGTAGACTCATAGGGATATTGTTTTTTTAAATTTTCATTGATTGGGACCCATTATCTTGTACCAATAGCATTATGGGGGCATGGGTATACGTCTAAGTTTGAAATTTTGGTTTACAAATATCCGTCAACTAGCCCAGTGCATGAGTCCATGTTGACTCCTGACCGGAGGTCCCGGATTTGATTCCGTGCGATGCCTCTGAGAACTATTAACGAGATACAAGCTGCCAAAACTTTCGAGAGTCAAATGACCCTAGGAAACCACAAGCTGAACTGATAGATACAGCCATTGGCCTTGTGTGTTATTAAGTGAGCACTATCATCCCCTATCAAACCAACCAGAGTTGATTACTGCGGTTGTTGAAGAGCCATGCTAGTTTGAACTGTCTTTTGAATAAAAATTCATTGTGCTATCTTTTATAACAATGCAATGTAGAGTTACAATAATTCTCTCTGCGTCAGCATTAAACTGGCTTCTTTTTATCCTACCAATACAGTAAGTCTTTTGTAAAAACTGTGTGACAGGGAATTTTCCGCCCAAGGTTTTTCTATTTCTGAATAATGGCTCCGTGTTACAGTCGCAGAAGAGAGGTTAATATCGCTATCTGACATTCAACATGGCACCAAACGGCTGCCTAGCAGTGAGACAATCAGTATCCCCCCGTTTTGTATACCAACTTTCATTGGTGGCATGTGTAAAATTCATTTGCGGATAGCAAGTCTCCTGCATAAAATACTGAACCGCGTAGAGAGATGATGCTTACCAACATTTTCTTCTAATTATTCACTCTCTCAGTTGAGGGGCGGAAGTGGAGGAATGACAGCGGAAATTCTTTTACCTCTTTGATGCATGTTGCCTTCCACCTCAAGGAACTTCCGCATGGCAGACACCAAGCGACGGGATCTCCGTTGCCAGGCAACGAGTAACTAAGAAGGGCCGCTCCCCCTATATATTTCTTCTTCTCCCCACCCACTCGACCACCTTCCACCCCTCTCCAATGTCCTCTCCCGGAGGCAACCATATGCCCCACTCCTCCCATCCCCCCGTCCTACTGTCGACTGCCCCCCTTCCCCCTCTCGCGGAACCAACTCACCAACCCCGGTCCCCCAAGCAATGGCCCTTCCCCTCAGCCTACTCACACCCTTCCCGCTGGTGGCCTAATTACTCATGAAAATGCTTTTCCTTCTGATAAATGTCTGGCAGCAATCACGGGCATGGCCAATCTACGGCGTCTTGGGTTGCAAATTTAGGCAACCGCTAAGGTTTCCGAGGGGAATTAATTTTCCACATAGCACAAGGGTGAACAAGATCCTCTCCCCACCTCCCCCGGTCCGGAATACCCCTTTCCCTTCGTCACTTCTCCCCTCCCTCCTACACCTTGCCCCCCCACCCACCTCCTTCCGCCTCTTTCTCCGCCGGGAGAACATCAGCGCGCCGCCAGATCTTCATTTTCGCCGTGTCTTGTGATTAATAATATAGCGGATAATAATGGACTGGAATTAGTAGCTCTGCTTCGCCCCTAACTAGACCGACGGCAACGAATTCACAACTTTTACAGTTTATTCTCTTCCTAGAGTCTCAGGTATTTTGTGTTCTCGTAGTTTCGTACTCAACTACAGTTCAAATCCGGAATTATAACCACTAAGCGAATTTATCAATCCTTTTGCAATACACCGAGCGTAAAGTGCAGAAAAATTTTCATCAAAGATCCTTGTTTCTCAAAGGTTTTGTGAAAGGAGATGTAACTTATCTGTACCATACAATCTGATGATGTTGATACACATTCTTTTGGTTTTATTACATGAATTCCTGTTATTTATTTTCTTTCTGATTGCAAATCGCTAATATTTATATCGATTTCAGAGGTTTACAAAGAAATTATTTTTTAAACAATATGAATAACGAATATTACTGGATATTTTTAATAAAAATATTTTTTTTATAAACCCCAGATATATTCTGTAACATATCAATTTGACAACACGTGTTATTCATTAAAATTACAGGAAAAGTTGTTATGGACTAATTTTATCCGATGAAAACCTTATTGTATGCAGTAAAACTCAGTTCAAATGAAAATGTTTCCATGAAAAATTGACTCTATTTCCATCTTGGCAAAGAAAATACGCACATGAACACATTGGCGACATTAGAGTGCCTTTTGTGAGAATGCTAGTTGCTCAAATATTTTGTATTTGAAAAGAATAAGTAAGAAAAACAATTCACTGATGTCCATGGTATTCTATTGAATTTACTTTTCATTAGTTCAAATATGCATGCATATTCATTTCTCATGCAATCCATTGTCAACGAGGCTATCACAATTTGTTTGCAGGGATCGCAGTGTTGTAAAATCAATTTTTTTTGTTGTTTTACTTTGGCGTGTCTAACCAAAAACAATTTCCTTCATCTCTTGTGTTTTGATGCATTTTGGCTTTAATGGAGCACACACAAGCGAAATTATTTCGTATTTAGAATGAAAAGATGGCTGATTGGTGAATACTTAATGTTTCAAAAATGAGCATTGAAGATATCGCTGTTGGGTGTGATAACCGAATGTAACAACTAACTAATATGGGATTGGGTTAATAATATCTATAAGCAAGGTGATACAGTTGGTCATTTGACGAGAGATGTACTACAGTTTAATTTTCAATCTGACAAAAAAGAGCGCGGTCTGTTGGATTCCAAGTTATTTTAGGTTACAATCGGCTGCTTTGTATCGATCCAGCATTCATCTGCGACTACCTCTGCGCGTTACCTCTGCAAGAGACGTCTAGGGTGTGAGGTGGGGCGTGAATTCCCAGCAAAAATGCATTTATGCACTGGATCTACTACGCATTAGAAGTTGTTAAATACCCAGTAAAAGGCCCTACAAAATAATTAAAGTGACCGGAGTACCAAAAACTTTATATATATATATAGAAAGGGACTATCCAGTCTCGTTTTCGCTCCAACAGAAGCGTTTTATTAAAATAATAATATACACACATATTAAAATTCAGGACGAGGTGCTAGTAGTGGTTTCGAAATGAGTTAACAAACCAGCAGTTTAATTTAATACATTATTTTCAATGCAAATCCAATGGTTAGCATTTTAATGCCTCACATTTTTACAATAAAGTGTGATTCTGCACTGTTTTGTGCATTTTCTCACCCTTTATCATAATAATTAGACCGACATAAGACAAGGCTTAATACATTTTATTCTTGAACTGTACTACGAGGATCTACCTACACATTTCTTCAATGTAGCCATCTAGCCCTAACAAAAAATTGTGGGTTTACCACTATATATTCTTACAAAGCTCACTTTGCTTCACTCGGTTCATAAGTCATATATGTATACTACATAAGAGGCTCATGTGACGGGAAATCCATCAGTATTAGAACCTAGCAACTGACGCATAAGATCCATCTCTTATTTTCGTACCATGCTTTTCCATAACCTTTTCATATACCGTAATTATATAGTATGCCTCTTTAGCTGCATTTTTGCCATACATACGCAGTCAATGGAGTCATGGAGCACACATCATCAATGAAATGTACAAGATAAAAATACGCCTCAAAAACAAAAATATACCTAATTGATCTAACAAATTTTATAATAAAAAGAAAACAAAATAATATAACATGTATACACGTCAAATTAATCACCCAAAGGTAATGAATGAAATTCATGGAACTATAAGCGATTATTAAAAATTAAAGTACTTGAGGCATACTATATTCAATCACAAAATTAACCAGCATTAGAAATAAATAAATTTGGAAGAACCCAGTGCAAAAATAATAATAAATATTTATGCAAAAGCCCAGAATTACAACTACACAAACGGGAAAACTCTCCCATACTGAGTACATGGATACGCTATGTGTATTCCAGGACTGGTTTGTCAGTAATAGGTTTTCAGGGTAATCTAAATTTACTCTTTCGGTTTGGTTGATGTTTAAAAGCTAATGGAAAATGACATATATTTTTCCCAAAAGATTATAATAGATTTTTTCAAGTCAAATTCAAGTTTCAAAAATGTTCAGCCTTATTTGATTAGATTTAATCAGCCACCTCCTCCACGTTCTCTTAAGCAACACTTTCAAAAGTTTCGGGGTTACATGAGTAGAAAAATAACTAAATATGGAATAATGTTGGATACCATGTATTTTGAAAAGTAAAAATATTCACCTAAATTTTGTGAAGATTTATTGCTGAAATGAACTGATGAATGAAGACCACATTCCTACTCCAACCGTGGGCTTTATTCCATAGAAAAATAAAAAATTAACGCCTGATAAGAAATATTTTTTACTAGCAGACATTCAATTCACGTCGTTTCCTTTCGGAGGAGGGAAAGCCAATAAAGACTGTTTCCGTTGTTTCAAGGAATGAGTTCTTTTTACTTTTGTCTTCCTTACTGCCAGGTCCTTGAATACTTCTTCCTCCTCTATCATATCCATACATTATTTCTGCAAGTACTGTTCTATTATGAGGTTTCTAAGGATCCGAATATTAAAAGTCAACATGTATTTGATAACATTCAGAAAGCTACGATGACTTTATATACCTACTATTTTCTCACTCTATACATTCACTTTACTCCCATATATCTGTCTAGTGATTTGACTTTAATTCATTCCCTAAAAAGGACCGAACCAGCGTTGTGAACTATTTTAAAAACATTGCTATCACCGATGTAGGTAATTCACATACACTCATAACCAAAGCATTCCTCACTCCGATTTACACCATGAAAACCACTCAAGTTCCAAAATAACTTAAATAGGTATTTACCTTTTTTTAAATCATTTACCTAACCTCAATAAAATTATCCAGGCGTCCCCGTAAACATGTTTGGATCTCAGGAGGCACTAATAGGTGGTTGGTGTATAGGAAAGCGGTTATACCTACATCTGCAATCATTACATTTACCTTATCTTTGGATCAATCTCTCACATACATCACCATACTTGTGTTATATTAAATTTGAATGGATAATATTGAATATTTTGGTATTGTGCTGAACAAAGACTTTGGTTGGGGATATAATACTGAAAAGAGTGGCACTTAATTGTTCAGAAACCTACATATTGTCATACGAAACTACAGAAAAACGTCTGAAGACATAAATATATATACTCTCTTTTGCCAATACGACGAGAGCAGGCGAATCAAACGATAGTTCTTCCTATGGTACAGCTGTACGGAGGTGTGTGAGATCGATATAAGAGAAAATCAGTAGGGAAATTGGAAAAAAAACTGGGAGGTAGCTCAGTTTGTTTAAGAAAGGCATAAGTGGTGTGATAGTGAAACGGAAATATTAACATTTTTGAGAAGGAAAAGTTGGGAGCAGAGAAGAAAAATAAATAGACTAAAATATTTGTACAAGGCGAAAGAATGGGAGTAAATGAGTAGCAAAACCATAGAGAGAGGGTAAAATCGATCACAAATGAAAAAGTAGAGCATGTATGTAGAGGAGCTAAAAAACCGAACGAAATTTTCCTCTTAAACAGGACTTAGAAGCAAGGGAATACCCTACTTGAATAGATGCTAAATCCATTTCAGAGAAGTCATTGGGAATTATAAAAGAGTCTTTGACATTATTCTTCGAAGAATGAGAAGTAGACAGTTTAATTTCTGGTCTCACTTATATGCTCTAATGTATGCGATTACATATTTCAAGCATTGCTATCAGAATCATTACTACCAAGCAGTGGCCAAATGTAATTTGCTGCCCAGAAGTAAATTCACTGTAATAAATATATTTCATGGCAACCTTGTTTCATTGCATTATATATTTAACCATTGAATGAGTTTTACATTCACACTGACGCTTATCTTACAAGAATGAAAAATGAAAAAGTGAAAGCTGATACAACTTAGTAACCCAAAAAGTGTAAAAATATTATTAAAATCAAAATGTTATAACATGAAATTCAATGATTATGAGATAAAAATCAAGCAGCATGATTTTCTAATTGCAAGAACTTAAAATTAGTGTCACCTGTGTTTCAAACCGAGGTGTCACACCAGGTGGCGAACACCTTAAGCGAATTGATCAAGCTGCAACGTTTTGTCTACAACCTCGAACATTTCCCGTCGGAGTCAAATTGACAATTCACGAGCCGTTACACGCCACGTATAATTGGTCGTCGAAACGGCAAACCATCCGATCGTACGAATCGTTCTTGCGGAAGACAGACAGGAGACCACTCCGGGGGTGGCCAATATGTGGCCCTGGAAATACGGCTTTTAGCCACACGACCTCCCAACGAATGAGAAATGCCTCGATGGCACTGGATATCAAACACGGCGCACAGGCCACTCGAAAACAAATGCTTGGCGACATCCGATTCCACTGCAAATATTTGCCCCGTCTCGTCTGCACTAACCTACCTACAACACTTTCCTCATTCCCTCTCTGCGCAATGAAGCATGTGATCACTTGGACGCGGTCTCTCTCCAAGCTCTCCGTAGATTGCTGAACATTTAAAAGGGAGGACTCTAGACACGACCCTCGTGAAGAGTTGAAGTGATTTTTTTTATAGAGGAAGCGGAAATTAGACACCTTCCCTCTGCCCTTCGCGACAGTCTCACGAATTTTCGAAGTCGTTAGAGGTGAATCACAATCGTTAGTTTTCAATCTCAATTCGTTCTTCTCAATTTCGCTGCTCAGAGTCCCTAAATGTTTTCTTATCTTGGAGTAATTCCATTTAACCATAGGTCACACTATTAAAGTGTATATATTCAATTTAAATTCGTCTCTCTGTTTAAAGAGGCTAGCAAAAAATCAAAGGAAATTTTTTAACGCCACACTTAAATTTATTTAAGTCCTTCGCAATAGGATTTGGCGTGGGCCAATAGGCCTTGCCACGCTTTCGTATAGCCACAAAAATTATACATAATTATCATAATTATGCGTAATTCGAAATGTATTGGCTCCCTATAAAGAAGTTCCAAGTTGGAATCTCAGAGGCAGCAGGATTTTTTTAGTGATACGCTAATTCCTACTTGGGCTATCGTTTCATAAAATGTACTGCGAAAATATACTAAGTTAACTTATTTAGAGATGAGGAACTTACCGAGAGTCAGCACCCGCCGATCTCGTTTGGAACCCGACCACGTGACCTCCGATTAATTTCACTTTCAGATGAAGACCTCCAGCCTTACAGATGGCTTTTCACTCGCGGCGGGACTACTTCTGTTCCGGCTTCTTAGTTCACCTTTCCGTTATGAAGTGTAAGTGAGGGAGTGGGGTCGAAAAATAATATCCATCAAGGTAAATGGAAGAGGAATATTTTGAAAACTAGAATGAAATGGGGCAAAAGAGTGGTATTTTTCGGAGCGCGCGAACACACTCCGTCCATGCGCTTGATATTTTTGCCCTCTCTTTTTGACGCCAAAAATTTAGCGTTTTGAAAAATTAGAGTCGCAAGAGAAGAGTTTGAATGACGAGTGAAAAAGAAATTTCCTAAAAAAATTGAAAAAGAGAGGAATAAGCTAGGAATGGAAAACAACGAGATAGTGAAGTGCTAGTGAGACGAATATATAATTGGTTCATCTGATTGTCTGAAGAGAAAGATAGAGAAAAAGATGCAATAGATTTATTGCTCCGGGACAATGATTCCTATGATAAAATTTTTACTTTAAAATGCACACATATAAACACTTGTATGAAAATAAAAATACTTCGGTTAAATCTTGCTTCAATATTCTTAAAAACATTATATTTGCTTCTTGCAGTACATTTAACTCCACATTTTTAGCGTATTTAATTAATTTCTGTGACAGTATAATTTCATTTAATATTAAATACATTCAGAATACTTGCAGTCTTTCATTTAAATAAATATATTTAGTTTCTTCGTATTTTTACTCCTACGACCCGAATTTGCCAGAAGCTAAAATAGAATTTGTTAATTAAGGGCTTATTAATTTGCTGAATATATCCATATCCGGGGGACGTTGAGTAGGGAGGTGAAAAAAATACTCGTAAAAACTCTGATATGGAGCGCTGTACGGCGCGGAAACGTGGTCACTAAAGCGGGAGGATGGACGTAGATTGGAGGCTTTTGAAATGTGGGTGTGGAGAATAATGGAGAAGGTGAATGGACTGAAAGGAAAACAAATGAGGAAGTATTGGAGATAGTGGTTGAGGAGAGGGATTTGTTGATAGAAATTCTATGGAGGCAGGAAAAATGGATGAAAGGCGTATTAAGCGGTAGTAGAATGTTGAAGAAGGTAATAGAGGGGAGAATGTTAGGCAAACGAGGAAAGGGCAGGAACAGTATAGGGATGTCGGACGGGATGAAGGGAGGAATGAAGCACACAGGGATGAAGAGGGACCTGATGTTGAGTAGGTTGGTGGATTGGATTTTGTTTGGAGTTACAAAATATTTATTTGATAGTTGTGTCCATCCAATAACCTACCTTAACCGGTAGATTACCTAATAATAATCCATATCCGGAAAAAGAAACAGTTTCCAGAAATTACACTGCACATCAAGCATTGGGATAAGCTAATTGGTAATTGCTATTTTACAACGTAAATTCCTGTTAAAATTCTGCACAGAATGATGTATCACTACCTTACGTATCTTGAATTTGGGGGATGAGTCTTTCTTTGTTTTTAGTCGCCCGATTTTATGATCACGAACGAGAGAGAGAAAAGGGTGGGAAGGGAGAGTTCAAGCGTCTGGGGTACGAGCGACGGCGAGGGAGAGAGGGAATGAGTTGGAAGGGCGTTAGGAAAAGGTTGGAAGTGACCGCGGCGAGCCGGTCGAGGAAAAGAGCGATAGAACCTTTTAGCGTCTGCGGCATTTCCAGACTCAACTGGGGTAGCAAGGTTGTGGGGATATGTGTCCACCCCGACGGGAGAGGAAGGAACCAAAAGGGTGTGGGGAGGTGGAGTTCGGGGGAAGGGCGAATGGACATAACGGGGGGTGCGAGGGGGGAAAAGGGGGAATAAAGGAAGGACGTGGGAAGAACGGGCAGATTCTTGGGTGGAGTTGATTTTTTTGCTTCGCGGGTCTGTAAGTATTCGACATTGGGCCTCTGTTCGCTGAATTTTCGAATGACCCGGAATAATTCCTACCTTTTGCGAGTTTGTGACAGGAATAGTATTATTTTTCCTCCATGAATAAATGCCAATTTTTTAATAGTACGAGGCATTCTAAACCAAAATATCGAATGATTTTTGGTAGGTTTTGGATTAATTTTCATTTTAAACATATACTTACTTGAGTTTTATACAGATTAAGTTGAGAGGAGCAGCGCATAATGGGTCCTACCAGCAATCATTTGGACTGATTTTGATGGTATTAGTCGTAAGATTTGTTTATTTTAGGTACTGCAAGGCCAATCAACCACGTAAACAGTATTAACCACCATTAACCATCGTCACCACCATCTAGTGACACTTAAAAAATTTATTCATTTCAGTTATTCCAGATTAGTTTTTGCGAATGGCGAGGAAACTCGAGAACAACAAAGTAAAAAATGTGCAGCATGGCATTAGTTAGAAACAATAAATATAAAGAAAACTACCTTCCATTTTTGTTCACTAAATGGTAGCGCAACACATTAAAAAAATAGTTAATGATCAAATAATGGCACTTTTGTGCTGTTAAAAATTAATAATGACCAAGTTTTGATGTACTACATGCTGCCAATTCCATCATATAACGCCTGAAACTATAAAACATTAGTTATCACCAAAAAAATTAAGAATTTCTGCACATTATGCAAACTGCAAACTATGGGGTAGACATAGAGGAAAGGCGAGGCCATTAAATGTTAACATTGAAAATGCTAGTACTCATTTCCACCGAGCTATACATGAGTCAAAGGCGCTAACAATAAAGGATGTGACTCAAAAGCTTTTATTTCTTTTCGACCGTAATAATATATGTACTTTCGTATAATGTAAAAATATATACACTTTTGTGCGGACGTGCCTCTATTTTGTCTGCCCGTAGGTTTCAGCCTCACTAATTAGTTTTCTACTCACCAAGTAGTATGCGATTACTCCATCCAAACGCAAGCTGACCCGCTGCCAAAATTGCTGACAGATTCCGCCAAACGACCGAGGTGGAAAGCAAAAAAATTAAAAGGGCTAAAGTACGTTTTCTGCTATCAACACCTCAGTTTTAAAATATTCACATTTCTCCACATTTTTAAATTTTAAGTAATATCAGTGCTACTTCCTCAAGGTAGTGCCCCTGTCTAAAATTTAATGGTGCTTCTAAAGTATCTACTAGGTAAAATACATTTTATAACAAAAGCGTTAAACAGACAGTGGGAAAGTGAAGGGTGCGTAGAAAAATTTTCGTCGCCCATTCTGAGTTTTATACGTTGAATTCCTTGGCTGCAACTGAACTCTCTTCACAAAAAAATGAACAAAATACCTACCAGAGGTATTAAACTCTATATTGTTTGATTGGAACACGATGAAATCAGTAATATATAAAAAAAGTAAACATTTTGGAAACATGATACGAAAATTTTCTTTTACAATTTTATGTACTGAATCCATTCCTTGCATCTTGCGTCATAATTTTACCCTGTCGCTTCCATAAGAGTTTGACTAGCGTTACACCTCTTCGGAGATCTTTGCGAATTATTAAAATTATCGATGAACGTAACTGTGTGCCAAAACATTTTCTTCCTAGCCTAGATCGATAGAAAGTTAAGTTACAGCTCAGTTCAGTACTTGGCTCTCTTTCCAAAATTGAACCGACTTTTAAAGTAATTGTGGCCTACTACTTCGGTGCGATATAGTTAAAATGAAATCTACATTTCCGAGGAGATAGGAGCATACAATTTCTACTTTCGGTTAAAAAACATTTGCTCTACTTAGGGCCGTGGTAATACTTAGCAGTGAAAGAGTTGTGTAAAGCGGTTGGAAGGAGGATAGGGTGCATTCTTGGCGGAAAGAGCAGAAATGATTAGTAATGAATGTTGTAAAACTGACGGCACATTTGTACATGCGTGCACTAGTAAGGGTGTTCGTAAATCGCGTAAATTGGAGTGTGACGCTCCGGTACGCCTGCGGACCGGAAAAGCATACCGGGACTATTTTTGAAGTCACGGGATGAGTTCTTCATTTCTTTTACGTCCTCTTCGCCTCCCGAGGCAGTGAAAGAGGTGAAGAGAGAGAGAGAGAGAGGGAAGGAGGAGAATAGTCAGAGGACGAGATGGGCATAGAGTCCTCCGGCTCCCGTTCATGAAAAAGAGGTGATGTTTGCGTAGTGGCTCGGTACCTCCCAGCTCACAACGGCCATGAATGTGCCCTTTAGCGGCCGTGAGAGGGAGGGAAGAAGTGAGAGACCAATGGCTAAAAATATCGGATGAATACTGGTTCTCTCCGTACCGGTTCCATCGTTCCGAATACCACCACCAATTCGACCCCCCAGGTTTTTTCCAACCCTCCCACCCACCTCGGGTTGTGGCGGAAGAGCGCGCAGGGTGACGGAGAAAAATGAGGGGAGTACGGACACATTGGAAGAGGGTGACTTAGGGATGAGGGGTGGGGGGAAGAAAGGTTTGTACCCGAAGATTGGAGTGAAAAAAAAATTAGGCGTCCACTCACAGTCGCGTAGGCACGCAGCACAAAGGGGAAGGGTTTGCGTACACTGAGGAGCTGATTTTGTGCTCCACTGGAACGAGCTTTATTTCCTCATTAAAAAAAAATCTTGCTCTACCCTCATTGCGGTATTTCTCCGGGAGGAGAGCGTTCGCTTCCCTCCGTTTGTTCCCGTGGACCCTCTTTCCCCTTCGACGCCTCCCTGTACCTCTTCTCCTCTCCTCCTTCCACTCCCTCTCACTTTTTTCTGGCTCGCTCCCACCCCTCTCTCCCTCACCCCCACCTCGGCTCGTCGAGAGTTTTTCGAAAAATGAAAAATGTGACGCGTTTGAATTCGAAAGCCGTTATCTTTTATCTCCCTCCCTCTCTCACTCCTTCTCTTGAGTACTCAAGTGCCAAAGAATCGTTTGACAACTTGTGGCGGTGTGCTCCTGCTTATTCCTCGTTTTTTTTTATTTAGCGTCCCTACAACCTACCCCTCTCTACCCCAAACATCCTCTGTCTTTCTCCCCCACCCTCTACAAAGACCGATGACTGAGTTAAGTTTCGAGAGAGCGAAATGAAAAGGCGTTTTGCGGCAACGAGAGGTTTATTCTCCACCATACTCCCCAAGCGTGACAAATTTAGCGGGTCTTATTTTATTTTATGAAGCCAATTTCAAAAGAATTATATTTTTAAAAAATTCGAGGTGAGAGTGCGAAATGGGTGATGGGAACACTGGGAGAAATGTTTGAGAAAAGGTGTGGACACGTCCATTCCAGTAAGGCACGCACCGTTCGGTTCTGCCGAGTAATTTATTTAATTTCTACCTCGAAGAGTGTTTTCAACTCTTTTCTCTATTTTCGCAGCTGAATTCGAACAGTTTATCGTTATTTCTCGCGTATCGAAGGTTTCCGCTTTCGTCTTTCTAAAATACGACATTGATGCAATTTCATGTTTTCCCAAACGGCTTCAACAAACACGATCCAACTATGAAATCAACATCGTCCGTGAGCTGATATCTCATTCAAGAGCATTCTCCTTTGGACAGTTAATTTAATAAAATATTTTTTTTTCATAGCTCAAGACGTACAAGAAATAACATAACCTGAGTGTTATATTGTCACGTGGATTTCTTTCTTCGCACATCTAGGGTCCATTATCACCATCCCTTCCCTGTACTGAAAACATTATGTACTATTTTATCAAGTATATTTGAGATCGTAGTTTAGCTTTCATCTCCGATATTACAATTTCCTGAGGTCTCCATAAACTTTTCAAAATTCAAAAAAGCCGTAGAAAAAGATTGTCTTATTCCAACAATACACAACGCAGATAGGTGTACCTGATTTTGAAATATAGTTAACGATGCATGAAGTAGCTTAACTTAGAAAACCTTAACCATTTAATTCGAAATTTTTCTATTCTTATAAGTCTAATTGTCACCTTCTCGAAATGGCGTTGACTTCCCGTCTCTCTGCGTCAAATCTCAACTGTCTTTGCGTCTATTATTGCGTAATATTTAACTGGATGATATACATCGCTATTATTAATCTTAATGATAGTTCGACGATGGTAACCACGACTTAGTAGCCTCAATTTAAACAGTGAAGAACACTCCTCCAATTTGTTTACAGAAAATTCAATAGATATTCTTTTGGCTAGTTGAATTTTACTAAAAAGAAAATCTAAAAGGGAAACACTTCGTGTAAACACCCTTTGAAATCTTTTTATGCTAAAGCAGCTAAGGAAAGACATTTCGGGCAACTAAATCATTTCTTTACGACACAAATTAAAATTCAGAATATGAGAAACAACAACAGCCATATACTTATTTACAATGTAAATACAATGTAATACAAAGTGCCTATTTTTAATCAAAATCTGAACCTGAAAAAACGGCTTAATTTTTCGCGTTAATTCGTGATTATAAAAAAACGGTAATGTATATTTCCAAAGGTTTAATTAGTTTTAGTCTAGTAATATTAGGTATAGGTTGAAGAAACTATTTCAAGGTGTTCTAAGATATTAACGGGATAAATATTTTAGAGTAAATCCAATCCAAAAGCTCAAATATTATTTAGCCAGTTTATATGCTATAATGGGTTATCTCTTCTTTAAATTTCTTATTAGTTAAATGGATCTCATACATCATACACCACCGGTACGCTCCGCAAAAAAATCGAATTAAATGATAGAATTCATTGGAAATATGATTGTCGTAATCGAAAACCATATCATATTAGAAATACTTCTTTCACGTTATAACCTTTCACGCGGAAAAACTGTGCTCCCTTCGGATAAAACTTCATGTTCATAAAAGGTGGGGTAAAAAAGGTTTAAATTGTAGAGTAATATAATATTTTTTATCCCTTCGTTACCATTTTAATTTGTCTGTACACAAGGAACAGTGAAATGCACCAATCGAACACCATTTATATTTTACAATTTAAATTGAATACCACGCTTATCTCCTGAGGGGCACCGAGAAATGGCCCACTTAGCGGTGGTGGATCGTTACGACGACAAACGTCACTTAAACAAATTGAGGTGCCGACGGAGAAAATTCATCCCTCGGCAAACAAAGGCGGATCGGGTAAATATTGTCCGCACGCACCCAAGGCCGCAACGAGCCTGGTGGATCGCCTCGCGGAATCCTCGTCGTAGCATAGAGTTTTCCGTTTTGCTCCACGACCCCGGCAATTCGATCACATCTCTGTCGCCGGAAATCATCCGGCGGGGGGAGGAGGGTGGACTGGGGAGGAAGAGGGCGCCGTAGTGCGCGGAGTGGGGGATAGGGTGAGGAGAGCTGGAGGAAGTCGGTCGCGATTGCCAAGGCGTGGAGAGAATTCAAAGTATGGCGGAGGAATTTCGGTGAACAAGGGATGGAATGGAAAGGGCGGCCCCCTGGGGGGTGGAAGTGGGGTCGGCGGAAACGAGCGAGAGAGAGAGGCAAGAAATGCTACGGATGAGTCGCGCTGTGTGAGGAGTCGATGGGTTTTGAGGGAAAATGGTGGAACCAACGCAGGTGACTCCGCAATTTTATCGGTGCCGTTATGCGCAATAATTCGCAAATCCCCATTTTTGGTGCGGAGATGTGACAAGGCTCGCCCTGGGATCAGAATTGTTACTTCGTGCTCTGGTATCCCTTGCGGAAGTGCTCTTGACTATTCGGAGCAACGCAGAAGATCATGGCAGTGGGTAGTAGTATTTGTTCAGCATTGAAAATACCTCAGTAAATACATGCAAATATGGCGACGAAAATATTATATTCGTAGAAAATCCGTTCCGTTCATAATCAGAGGAGAGTTGGAGAAAAAAATAAGTCTATAAGCACTTAGGCTAGTGGAAGTGAGAGATTCATTCGATGTTCCAGATAAGATTGCCTGATGGAGACAGCCAAAGAGGGAAAAATGGACGGGAACTACTACAGAGAGAGAGACCACGGATAATATGAATAAGTGAATAGTAATGAGAGACTCAAATGGAAATAAATACGAAGTTTAAATGAAGAGGTCAGAGGAAAACATGATTTAGTTGGGGAATGCATCATAGCGATCAATGTACTCCAAAGACCAGTGATGGCGAATGCTCTTTTCAGTAAAAGTTTTCATTTACATTTGTGACATACTTGTTACTAATGTGTTTTCTGTTTGGAAAAAAGATTTTTAAAGGATGATCTATCTGAAATAAAGAATGCACAACAATCCACCTAAAATAGTTACTCTAAATCCCAGTCAAAATGTTACCTTTAATATATCGTCCTACCAATCTATATGAATTAAGTTTTACACAAAGCTAGGGTTATAGTGGCAATTTTCAAGATAAGTTGCTGTCAAATTATGAGAATAAACTAACATATTGTTCCTCAATCATATTAGCTGAATTGAGAAATTTGTTGAGAGAAGTTTGTAGAAGCCTCTTAGGTCCAAATTCTGAAGGAAAGAATTTTTAATGGTGAACTGGGCTAATTGCTTAATGATTACTTTCTTAGAGTAGGAAAAAAGGTCCACAGTTAAAACCTTATCTTTATTCTCCACTCGTCATCTTTATGAAATCACTAGCGCAAATCATCGAAGCAAATTTACATGGAAAAAATAATTGACGACTTTCTATTTTGCCATTGAGAAATAATTAGCAGTAAGAGAAAATAATTACTCCTTTGTTCGTTGGATGTTGCCTGTTTTAGATGAAATCTCCATATTTTTTATCTATGTTTTCTTCCCAGATGAATGAAATGTGTAGCGTTTTTCTATATAATATGTGCTCAAATTGTAGCTAGGAATTCATAAAGTGCAACAGAGACAAGATTAGAAGAAAATACAATATTTTAATCCCGTGATCTGTGAATCATGATCATCTGATGAATTATTTCCAAGCATCACTGCATCTATTGATATTCCTTCTCTCATCCCTTGCAGTTCTTGCTTAAGCAAATTTCTATCACATACCTTGGGATTCGTTCCGGCTATTTATACATTTATTCATCCAGGAGCTCATTTAACCCTTTTTCCTTATCCATTCCCATCGTTTTGACACACCCCTTTCCTCCGCCCACCTCTCTTCTCCCTCTTCTCCCACCCTCGATTGCACATTCTCCCTTCGTGACACCCTTCGCGACTTGAACTCAACTCATCTAGCCTCGAGGGGCCCTTCCTTTCATCCTCTTTTCCCCTCTCTCTCCCTCCTTGCCTCTCCCTCGCTTTCCGTCCGCGCTCCCTCCATCCGTTCTCTGGCCCTTGCTTTAGAAGAAGGGGGTGTGGGAGGGAAAGGTGACCGATGATGTAGGACGGGGGAGAAAGGGACGCGACGACGAACGGGATGAGGGAGTGGCAAGAAGGGCGGAAGGAGTGAGACAAAGTGAAATGAAAGGCCGTTAAACAGAAATAAGAGCCGCATGGGGGGATTTGCTCCCAGATAAAAAGAGAGGGTCGTTTCTTTCGAGTTTGCAAATTAGGACAGGAGTACGTAGTGCATTTTGGGAGTGATGTGATGGCTCAGGAGTTGAGCGGTGGCAGAGGGGAGAGGAGGATGTGAAGTGAAAGGAGGGAAGGAAAAAGACGAAACCGAATAAAGTGGTAACCAAATTCGAGTACACAAATTTTAACTTTACTAACTAAATTAATTACACT
This sequence comes from Hetaerina titia, assembly GCA_037158775.1. Lineage (NCBI taxonomy): Eukaryota > Metazoa > Arthropoda > Insecta > Odonata > Calopterygidae > Hetaerina > Hetaerina titia. The sequence continues at coordinate 84,000,622 of CM073773.1, read as the reverse complement.
GCCCCCAGAGCCGTAATCAGGTCGTCACTTCATACTATTTCACTAAAAAATGAATCACTTGTGAATAAAATTTAAACTTATATAATTATATCCATAAAAATATATTGCTTTTTCCGAGCAAAATTCTTCCACCGTTAAAAATATTTATAAATTACACAATTTAACCTTTTGGTCCCATTAAAGAAATCGGAGTAAGAGCCATTGTACTGGGGAGGAGTTATATACGCTCTTTTAGAAGAGTAAGTAAAATGTTGTCCCTCTTTCTAGAAATTCAATAGCAATTACTTTCCTAAGGCAGTTTTTTTGCAAATCAATGGTCGATAGAAGAGTAGCATGAATCAATTGAGTGTAAATGATAAAGTTGCCAAAAATGGTGCAAAATGACGCTACTCAGGCACTGAATGCCACATTTTTATGCTAGAAACTAGTTACGTCTTAGCTAAGCTAAAATTTCTTCTTTTTCGATGGAATGATTAATGTTTCATTTCCAAATACGCAATTTAAAGTACAAGTATTGTTGTATTGCATTTGGCGGACGATTATTAGGCAATTATACCTTTTCTTACTAATAAGTGGTATCAAAGGCTCAGATAACGAATCAAATACTTCTTTACAAATACGACGACATGAAATCTGCTGTGTACTCAGTTTCAAGAGAAACTAATAACATATTCCCTTGGCCATCAGTACATTAATATTGCGTCTATCCAATTAACATTCCAAAGAGGAAGCCACTAATATTCATATTTTGAGTGGTTAAATACATGTTTAGGGTATGGAACACACATATTGACAACAAAAAGTGGGATTAAAAATAGATTAGATTAATGTCATATATTGAGAAAAAAGTTGATAGTGGCATGAAAGTTTTTAATTAATAATATTTCTCTAGTAAAATTAATCATTCGCTGCACATTATTTAATATATTAATTAAATAAGACTTTTGCCAAAGTAAATTTTCAAAAGTAATTTCAAAATATTTTAATTAAAATAACTTCCATAAGAAAAGTTTAAAAAACTTAGAAATATTTGTGACGATGTTATGACTTTTGTGGTCAGCACATAAATGCCAGGTATCAACGTCTCAGACGGAATTGAGACAAACGACTTTCGGGGTAGCCGAACTGTACGTTATTATCTCTGAGGTTGTCTATTGTTGAACGCTCTGCTGAGAAAAGTATAAACTTTTTGTGATGGAATATTCGGTCAAGTTCAACCTTTTGTGTACTATAAAGATATTTTTGCATCTAATTCTTTAGTAGTGTGAAATTTTCAGTCGCTGAAGAATACATATTCCAAACTTCTGTTGATCTCACGTAGATAAAAGTTGACTCTAAACTAACCCACAATTTGTACTTCAAAACTGGAAATGCGGAAAGGTTTCGAAATGTTGACGTATAAATTTACCTATGTGGCCATTGGAAACGACGAAATCATAAAGGGGAAACTTAAATTATTTTCCGGGAGCCACTTTCTACTATCTGCATATGAGTTAAGTAGAATTGGAAATGAAAGGGAAAGGATGAATTTCAGGTCGGAGGAAGAAGAAAGGAAGAGAATGGCAGTGGGAAGGCAAACATGAGACAGCTTCAGCGCACAAGGGAGTCAGGTGTTCCAAAGTAGAATCCTCGGAAGGGGTGCGGAAGATGATTAACGGTAGACTGGAGTGGGAATGATTTCTCCAGCCGAGCGTGAGAGATAACCAAAAAGTCGACTGAAGTCGGCGGCACCCTTGACTAACCGTTGGAGCTGACACGCTCTTCGGAGGTGTTGAAGTGAGAGGTGGTGGTGAAGGGACGCCCGGCGAAGGAGTATGGGAAAATCGAGATTTATAGAGGAGGCCGTGAGCGGAGGCAGCCGCTGCCTACCAAAGAGGAAGGAAGGAAGGAGTCATACTCCCCCATCCTGCTACGTTTGCCTCCAGTCCCGACTCTATGACTTCTTTTCTCTCCTCGTCCCACCCTCGAAAGCTATCAAAAGTTTTGGAAGAACCCCAAAGGACAGAGAAACATCGTACGAAAATAATATTTTTCGATTCCCCTAAGGCAAGAAACACACTTATAAGCAAAAGAAATCAGAATAGACCTAGAATGAAACGAATTATGATAACAAATAACATTGATTTTATTCGGCTTCATTTTAAGTTAAAAATTTCCGAGGATGTAATATCACCCAAATTAAAGTTACCCTAGATAAAGGAAAGAAGACTGCTCATTGAAAGTATTTGGCTCATTCCTTCACTTTGGAAGCACTAATAACCCGATTAATCTTTGTTTAAATAACTAATTGTTATCAGTCTTACCACTTAAACCATTACTAGCCACTCTCTTTAATTTCTCGCTAATTTTCTTGGAATCATTGCTTCATATTTAAATGTCTTCTCATTTTGTTTCGCTGCAAAAGAAGTGACTTTTATGACGTAATTAAAAAAAAATGGTGCACAATTGAGTTTAGAAAAAAAGATTCAATATGCTTAGAATACTAAAGTTACAATATTTAGTTACTAAATGTGTAAGTTGCAATTTTTTCAGCATACATTTCATGGCTTTTGCGATTATTTCCAAACTCTACACGGAATAAAAAAATAAGAGTATTTTACAATTTCACCCGAAGATGAGGTTTGCACGACTTGTTGCCAGTCGATTCGCAGATTGACACCATGAAGAAAACAAATATTGAAGTTGATTTATTGAATGATTAAAACGTTCTTTACTTTACAGAAGTATCAATTTGATTGTAATTGATTCAAATGCGGGCGTACTGAATTAAAAATATAATTATTATGCTAACAAAAGATAAGATTGCGCTATTAACATGTTGAAGTGTAAATGCACAAGCAGATAGATTGAATCCCTATGAATGGATACACAAGAAATTTACTAATATTAAACTTCATGAAATTTTCATCCCTGCAAGATAAGTTTCGATTTTTAAGAAAATAAAGAGTGAATTTTTATTTTTTTATTTGATTTTAACCAACAGCAACTGCTTTAGAGAAAATGATGATAGTAGCAATAGAAAATCACAAAAGAGCACAAAAAATACGATATTACAAAATGTAACTGCATAGTTTTATAATACTCGTATTCGAACGCACAATGTAATATGTAACGTAAATGGCATGGAATAGAGTTTTACTCGTCAACTAGAGATAACTATTCAAAGTATTTTAATAAATGAAAGAAAAGAAGCCATATACTTTATAAATTTGGAAAAGAGAGTGTAAACCTATGAAAACCTATAATTCTCTCCTAAATTCGAGCTCGGGATGTAACGACCACCGAATTATTAATGTTGAAAAATCCAAGCCTATAGTTTTGTCCATTAAATGACAGAAGGTATAAAGAAAGAGGTCATGTGACAAAATCAGCGTTGAGTATGGGAAATCTTCGGGTTCCACCTGCAGATACACATTGTTCGTATACACTTGTATATACGGACATAAACAACGAATAGTCCAAGAGATTTTCCGCCTACATTTTTATAAAATTCATTAAATACAAGTTATTATTTTTAACTCGAGTAAGCCAAGAATATTCTATATTAATTTAAAAATATTAAGTTTGCAAACCTGATTCATAACTATACGAGTCATTCAAATGTTTAAATTCATTAATGGAAGCAAATCAAATTGCGTCTGGTCAAGAAAATATATATTAAGGAAGCCTGTATACCATTTTAAAAGTTGTTAATTATGAAAAAAACATTACTTACTATATGTATGTTTTATGTAAAGATTTATATATATATGTTGGACTACTGACCGGAGGGTCCCGGGTTCGATTCCCGGGCAAGGCACTCTGGGCACCTGCAGCCCCACCCAAGCTAGTTGATTTTTCGGGTACCAGATCTTCCTGGGAAACCATAACCGGCACAGGGAAAGGAACTGGCCCCCCTACCCTGATGTGTGAATATTCATACGCCGTTGGGCTTGGTACACGGGTGAGCTCTACCATCACCTACTAAACCGACCTTCGGGTTGATTACTGTGTTTTATATATATATATATATATATATATATATATATATATATATATATATATATATATATATATATATATATATATATACACGGCCGTGCCGTCGAAACGTAAATATCTACTGTAAGTGTCCTTTTATGTTTCTGTGTGTTTAATATTTATTAACCTAGTGTTTATATATATATATATATATACATATATATATAAATCTTTAATAAGTAAACACCAAAAAATACATCGTTTGAAAGCTTTTGCGAAATCGTTATAAAAATACAATATTAGGCTTTACGCTTGCAAGAAGGGAATTTGGAAATACGATACACATAGAACACACACATAATACACATAGAAGTTGGTAAACGCCGCCGACATTGCCTATCCAACGAGACAGCTAGTAAAATTAAATAATCGAGGAAAGTATTCAACAACTTTAGTAGAGGGAATATCATACTTGAAAATGTCCGTAAAAGACTCACATTCGCTTCCGTGGTGCCGAAAAGTGATTTGAACCGATTGGATTTATGAAACGTAAAAGGCAAAAGCAGACAGGGAGAAAAGAACATGGAAGCCTAAATATCTTAATGGAAACTGAGTAATCAAAAAAAGTACCTAAATTAAGAAATCTGCCCCAGAAAGTCTATGAGACAAAAGTAGCGGAGGGTAAGCCAAACAGAGGATACAGGTTTTCTTTAAAGAAGGAAAGCGAGTGGCATTCTAGAAAAAAAGCGAGGAAAAAGGATTTTTACAGTGATAAAATTTCGGGGAAAAACCTTTTGTGGTGTTAAACAAAGGAAGGGAATATGAGGGTCACCCTGTGTTTTCAGTAAACTGGCGGAGGCTAAAGGAAGTGATATGGAATATTGAGAGGCATTTTGACGAGCGTCACTCTCTCTCGAGTTGATATGGCGTCAACAAGCGATAAAGGTTGCCTTCTGATTCTCATTTTTTTGTACAGTTTTCAAAGAAACGAAAGTAGGGCGGATTTCCTTGCAGCAAGCTCTTTGGAAAAAGTAGATATTAAATTTCTCGTTTTCCCATGTCGGTAATGTAAAAGTCTTATGAACTGCTTATTTTTTCATAAATACTCACAGAAGTTAATCCTTGGCAATAAGTCTCTCATTTTCTAAATTTTAGAATCCCCGTATTGCAAAATTGAATGAATACTAAAAAAGGTAATTTTTCTATGTAACCATGTTAATGCGGCCATTTCAACTGAATGAAATAGTTTTTCTAGCTTGATTAATTATTTGTATCCACCCATGTTAGCAGCCAAATGAAACTACTACTACAGTTACCCCGAATATTTTGTTAAAAAATAAATGGGTTTGGTAATGCCTAATACTTTTATATTTCTCTTTTGTAAATTAAAAAATACTCGCGGGATGTTGTAATAGATCAGATGTGTCAGTGGTAACGCCACAAACTGACGAATTTCTCCTCTGTAATCATTGGACTTTGTTTACTGAATTAACATGACGGACGTACATGCAATGTGTTGATACAAATTTAACAGACTGTTAAAATGTGCTGATACAAATTTGGACTGATTTTTATTTTATGCACAGTGGAAATAACATTCTTTATTCTTGCAGATGCAGCTGAAAGACCCAATGCACTTTGGACGGCTGAAAGTTTCAAGCTACTGAATGAAGAACAACGAACACTTCTGAATTGTAAGTACCTTAATAAAAATATGCATCCTAAATTTTTAGGCTATGTATTCCTCAACCTTTGACAACCCAGCTGGGGTCATTCGATTTATGTAAAAATTTTGGTTATTCTTTGACACAGGATTTATATTAATAAATGCAATCAATTCGATCGCGTAATTACGAGGTACTAGTGGGATTATATTCAAGTATATTTTGCCTAGGTATATCTAAAACTCTCATCCTGCATTCCATATCTGTGTGATATCAAGACATGTAGGAAAACATTGGTGTTAAAATTTTAATGCAATTTATAAATTGTTTGTGGAACTAACAGTTGCAAGTCTGTATCGCCGTTTTGTTTTAATATTCCTAGAAAAATGAAAATAGATGAATTATGAAAATTCATTATATATATAGTTATATTCATTATATATATATAAATATTATTACTATATCTGCCAAATAACAAGGTATATTGTGGAATTAAGTCACGTACTTAAGCCTAAATATGTATATGCCAGTTGTATGCTTTATGTATTTGGCTTGTAGAAGTTGTTTAAAAAGTTAGAAACGAGGATAATCATTATTTACTTTTACTATCTAGAACATTCACAAATATATAAATATGATACGTACTCTTTAAGAGTCTTTAGTAGGTCAAAGAAAATTAGTTATTTATTCGGTCATAAATTTTTTAAATAAAATGTTGATGTTCATCATAAATAAAACCTTATATTAGGAAATAACTAAATTTTGAAAAGGTGTTCTAGTTGTGAAAAACATTTCTTGTTTAGAAAAAGGTTTTCTTGCGAAGTATTTCCTTATCAATGACTAACTACCAATGAAGAATTGAGCTACTTTTTTTCCTAAATCTCTTTCAAACTGCTTTTTGATGGGCAGAAACTTGGCGTAATTGACTTGGGCAGAGACTTGGAGTAATACAAGCATAATTTGGACCAGTAAAAAGCAACCTTCTGGCATTATATAAGCGCCGCCAAGTTAGGAATTTACCTTCGTGGACGGTGGATTACGATACAGAGAAATTATTCGAAATAATTAAACAATTTTACTGCAGCAACTATTACGTAACCTCGCAGTATTTCTGAAGATGAATGACACTTTAATTTTGGCGCAGTTTTTCACCTGACGAGTGTGGGGCGTCTGGTTGAAAAGGATATGCTCCGTCTTGGGGTGAACGTTTGGACGTCGACCCCTAAGGGATAGGTCCTGTCTCAACTCATCATCTCCTCACTGCCGTGAAAAAAAAACAAACAACTACATATCCACACCAATTCTTCGTGAATCGACCTGGCAACGTCGCAACTCTGACTGCCGGTGCGTTAAGTAGCGGAGAAAATAAAAAGGCGCCACGGGGGGGGGGAGATCCGGGATCCTTGGGGGGAGGGGAAGGTTCATTGGGGGACTCTTGTTTGAAAAACGCTGCAGGCGTCAACGTCCCGGAGTCTAAAGGAACAGAGGGAGTAGGAGAGTTTTGTCGAGGGGAGATGCTTGGTGAGCGGAATGGGGGGCAAGGCGGGAGGAGGACGAATATGGGGAGTGGAAAGGAGTTGGCAGGGCGTCATCCGCTTCTACTTGGCCGACTGGGGCGGCGTCTGAGGATATGTAGCCGAAACCAGGGTCTCGCGTCGAGAGACGGGGGAGGGGATCGTGGGTGGAGGCGGGAGAGGCGGGCCTGAGTGCACGGTGGAAGTTCTTGCGTTCGCCGGAGTCTTTTATAAGGATTCCCGTGCTCACGGACGATGCCTTTTTTCCCCGGGCGTGCAGTATGCATAATGCATATCTTGCCTAGTAAGCAGGACACTTTATAATTGCGTCGGGAACTTTGTAATAAGCCAACTTGGCCGGAGTGGGGGGGAGGGGACCGGTGACGCCTGGGACGGATAAGGCGAGCAAAAAGTTTTTCACTCTAATACTTGGAATAACTTTTAAGGCAACGTGTTTTCAAAATTATTTTTCGAATATCTGGATACTGTCTTGTTTCCTTGCGGCCTGATTCCTAATGCAGTGCATCAGGCATTGCCACTTTCAAGATTAAATCCCAAGCCCTCGAATTTGCAAAATGCAAAAATTTGTACGATGAAGATCCTTAAATTTAATCATCTAGTCACTTAGAGGGAGATCCAATAAGAGATTTTGCAATTTTAATTGGAAATTAAATCGCAGAAAATACTTTACTACAGGTTTAAATGGGGAAGATTGTTAAGATGGCGAGGCAGAGGGAGAAAATAAAGAAGATATTTGAATGACATTTAGGGAAGTAGGAAGAATTATATCCAACTAAGGGTCGAGTTATTGTAGTATTTGGTTACAGAATATGTAAATTGGGTTTTAAAAATATTTAGGGTAGTATTAGTCAGGGCTTAGAAATACAGCTGTGCGCTAAAATTAATGTATTGACGATCATAATAAATTAAAAACTGTCGATTTATTTTTTTTGTTGAGTCAAATGGCAAAACAAGAATTATGTAATATTTTTTATTGAGAATAAAATGTATGTAAGACGAAATTAAGCAGTTCTAAATAGTTGAATGGTTTGAAGCAAATATTTAACTTCACGTTGATTTAGCCTAATTTAAATTCTAGATAAAAAATGAATACTTTTTATTTACTTCGGAAAATAATTAATTCTGTAAGCTTGGTTATGTCAAATGGAAACAATCTAGAGTAGGTGTTAATCTGATCATTTCCATTTCCCACAATGTACTAATTTATTTTATTAAATATAGTCTGGAGAGGGAAAGTATTGAATAAATTCAAAAACGTTTTATGACCCAGAACGCCGAATTTTTCCTGAGCTACACCATTGAAAAGGCTAGGCCAAAGGTTTCTCCGACATAAGCACGATCTCACTTCTGTTCGGACCCTCTTTTAGCAAGACTTCCTTCACCTCTTATCGGCGAGTTGAGGAAAAGGACTTACGTGCTTTCAGCTTTTAAAATTTCCCATCGTTCCGGCACAGAAAGCTAGGTATATATAAAACAGCCCGCAGAGGACGGCAAACTTATATTTCAACTTCATCCTATTTTTTGACGTCTTTTGTTCCGAGTGAAGTACTCGGAATGATGGCCATGACTTCGGAGAAGTGGAGAAGAGGGGTGGGAGAGGGGTGCGAGAGTGAGGGAGGGAAAATGAATTAATAGAAATATCGAATCCTTTAGGGACTTTTCCACACGCTCGGCTCCTCCGTGTCCTGAGCCTCCATTTCTCGTCCTCGGGAAGGAAGCTTTCAACTCCCGTCTGTCCTTCTCGTTCTCAGCCCAACCTCTTCCTTGCCAACCCCCACTTCCCTACCTTCCCTTCCCTCCTCCATTCCCCGCAAACCACCAACCACCCCACACCCTCCTCACCGCCCTCCTCGCCTCCCCCCACCAAACAACCCACACCCCTCTCCACCCATTCTCCTCACACTCCTTGTTGTTCCCTCGCGGACGGGTTGTTTCCGACTTTCGTTTAACCGAGCCATCTGCGTCTTCAATTTAAATCTGATTTCCCTAATTAAGACGACAATGGGCGTAGTGAGAAAGGGATAGGGCGGATGGCATGCGGGGGGGGGGGTTGGGCGTGTGGAGGAGGCGGAGGTGGAAAAGGAGTGGGTGATCCCATTTTCGAGGGAGACGGGGGGTGGAGAGGGAACAGGAGGGATGGGAGGGGGGTGGGTGGGGATTAAAGGGACGGCGATGGAGAGGAGAAGGGAGTGAAGGCGTGGAGGGAGACGAGGAGAGGGAGGGAGAGAGGCGGAAGTTTCAGTGGTGCTTGGGGGAGAGGGAAGGTTTCGCGCTCTTGCAAAAGATTGAAAAGTTTTCGAAGGGGTGGAAAAGGGGAGAGAACGGGCAGGATTTGTGGGAAGGGGATTGGTGCGGGGGTGAGTCGTGGGGGGGACGGGGAGTGGGCGGAGGGGGAGCCTGGTTGGTATGGATGCGGTGGGAAAGCTCTCTCAGCCCTGGAGGAAGGTTGGTGTATCTTTGGGGCTAGTCGGCGATCGATGGAACCCTTGTTCAAGACTTTTCGTTATTTTTATTTCGACTCCTTGAGAAAACGTGTTTTATCGAAGAAAAGGCTAGCTTTCCCGTGATTTTCGAAAGAGTTTCAGGGAACACTAAGGGCTGAAGTCCTATTGCTTCAAATAAGGTTTCCTCCAAATGGTGTTACAGGCTGCTTCTAACTGAGGATAAATTCCGGCGTAAATAAGCGATGATGAAGATTAATTTTGGCCATTAGCTAAACTGATGTTTTTTTATTTTAGGAAAACAAAAGATGAACACTTTCTCCATTCAGTACTTGCATGTTTCAAACTCTAATTTATCATACTTCAATAAAATTTTACATGATGAAAAAAAATAATTCTTTTTAATTGATTGCTTTTGGCCATTTTGATTGAAGGAAACGAATTTGTATCTAACGAAATTGAACGAGGAACAATTGTAAGGATATTAATATTACAATTATATAAACTGTCTTCAATAAATAATAAGACCCATCTGCACATCTGTGATTTCGAAATCGTTACATAAACCCGGGAAAGAGCTGCCAGTTTGTTGTACTGGACATGATCTATGGTAAAAACATACTGAACCTCCAACATATTTAAGCTGCTCATTAGGTTAGACAACAGAGCATGAGATAAGAAGTATAGTAAAAGTTCCACGGAAATATCTAAAATATTTTAAGTATTACCAAAGTTATGTATGAAGAAATTAGTTAATTTTCAGGTGGATATAAGCTATCGATAATAGTAGCTAAAAGTAATAAGGAAAGATTATATTGGTATTATCTATTGAAAAAATATAAGCCTTTTTCTAATCTTAAATAAGAGAAAACAACAAACCAGTACCCATCGCCATTAATGGTAAGGTTCTAGCGTGATTTGACGTGCTTAAATAGGTATAACTTTTATTGCAAGCCAATAAATATTATTAAGAATTAAGTCCGACACCATTATAATAAACATCTTTTTATGGAGACATAGAAGTATTTATAGCGATTTATTATAACCATAAGCTCTTTCCTCCTGCTGCTCACCAAATCCATTTTTAATCTAATATATATATATTTCTATATAAATATTTTTATTTAACGCTCGGATGAAGTCCAATTTAAATTTTATTCACCCTTATGTTAGTTTGATCATGTGTTTAATAACGTAGTGGTATGCATTAAAAATTTATCAATGTCCTGAGAAATTTAGTGATAAAAGAAACAAATGAAGTTGCATAATTCTTGGATGCAGGTCCTGTATGAAAAACGTCGAAATCATTCACCGATTATATGTTTTCAACCATAATCAATAATAGGTTTCACGCTTAAATTGACCTTATTTTTGGTCCATGAAAATGAGTGGAAAAATTTATAGAGTTTGTTCTGTTTAGTTTCAAGAACTCTTGGCTCGTAGATCTTTTGTATTAAGCATGTGTTTAAGTATTTGATCACGCATGCCTCAATTTTGGATAGTTACGAGAGGGCGTTAAAAATACCTTCCCCCGCATCGTCAAAACGTGACCAAAATTTAGCACGTTTTAACACCCGCATTCACTTCTGCAATCACCACTTCCTACTCCAGTTTTATAGAGATTAAGACGCCGGTGTAAATGTCGCGCTAACACTCCCTCCTCGAGTCAGTTCATAATCGCTCACTTTTTAAAGGAAGCTAAATCATTCCCCGAATCTTTCCCTTCCCCCAGACGAGACTAGTCCCCTTGATTTCCTCTTCACTTTCTCCTTCGCCTCCTCCCTCATGGGATGAATATGAAACAACCCACCCACTGTCACCGCGTCTCAAAAAATTCACCCTCCGCACCCCTCCCACCGCTCGACCTCATGTCGGCGCACTTCACACCTTCCTCGCACCCCTCCTCATTTGGAAACATCGGCTCTCGCAATCCGAGTCAGATCTCTTTCTCTGTCTCCCCCCTCTCTCGCCACTCCCCACGTCCCTCACTTGGTTCCCACCAACCCATTCCCTCCTCACCTCACACCCCACGTGCCCACCCTTTAACCCCAATGTGGGTCCTTGGACTCCCGCCCTCATCATGTTAATTGACGACGAAAATCCCTGAATTGAAGCTATTAAAATGCAAATGGACGCCCAGATCGTCTTTTTCCGTCCCCCCTGCCCCCTCTCCCATGCCCGTACCATCCCTCTCCCATCCATACCTTTCGGCTTTCGTGCAACCCCTTTCTCCTTTCACTCATCCCACCCCGTCCACCTCCCTTCCCGGAAATGTCCCATATTCCCTACATTTATTCGGGACTCGGCCGACCATCGGGACACGCAGTCGGGCGTCCCTTAGTTGGACTCCCTCCGTTTGTGCATCGACAATCACGGACAGTGGGTATTGGGTAGAGGGGGCACCTTACCCTTTTGCCGACGGAATCATCACCACTGGCCAAGAGGCAGAACGAAAGAATAAGTATGGGTCGGAAATCGACATAACTCTCGGTGAAAATAATTGTCAGAGATTTCTGAGGCCCTTCTCAAAAGTTACACTTAATTTTTCGCTGAACGTTTCTCTTGGTGACATTCATTTTTTCATCATTCACCTCCAAGATTTGTATAAACATTACGATTAGAGGATAAAACCTTGGTCATTTTTTTGTGGAGAAACCTGTTCTCTCGCATGTAATCACTTATTTTCGGGAAGGCAGTATGAATTTGTGTGAAACTCGTATGCCAAAATCTGATTTTAAATCCTATCTCCGATGCAGCGTTGGCCGACTACCTGTAATTCTTTAGTTGGCAAACTGGTTAATTGAAATTTTTATGATTTATTCTGGAGACCACTTATTTAACAGCCCCCTAATATTGATCACGCAGGCTAAAATAATATACTTTCATCATTAGAATTGAACATTTTTAAACGAAATGAAAGATTTTTTTCCAAGAACAATCAATTTGCCATTAATTATAATTAATTGATACTGTAAACTCTTGAAAAGCACTCTCTTGTTCAACATCAATGAAAAGAACGTCTTTTTTGCATTTCACCATAAAATCGGATTCAGAATTTATGACTGTATTCCATTAATCCATTTGATTTTCCGCTTGAAGTCATTAAGGATATTTCCCTTGGGCCTATCATTCATAAACATGACTGTACGGAATGGGATTAAGGGGGTGGCGATTACATCAAATGAATTAAACGGGCCGGCACCGCTTCCATGGTATTTTCCGAGGGTGGAGGATTGGATTGAAACTTGGAGGAAAATTTGAAGGTGAGCTTTCAGCAACCAGGCGGAGTAGGAAGTGACAGGGTGCAGTCCAGAGTTTTTGAAACCGTCAAACGGACGGAATAAGACCCCGGGATTTGGATTGCGACAATATGCATGAAGGGAGGAACCCGCTCTTTGCCCGTTCCATTGGATTAACCGCATTGGTTTCGGACATTTAGCAATTCAAATTGAGTCATCCCGCTTCCACACTCACCCTCGCCCCCATTCCCGAACCCTCCGGCTCTTAGCTGTTTTGTTGATGGATCCGCGATGATTAAATAGCCTTAGAAGGGAACTCTCTCGCAATGCACCTTCAAGCACAAACAGTAAAATTTGATAAGCCGGATTGGTTCATTTCCGAACTCAAAAAAAAGACAGTAAAAATGACGGTGATTTTAGTGTTTTTGCGTAACATTCCCGATCCATCCCATCTCAATGAATTAGAAAATAAAATTCAAAGTGACGCAGCGTGTAACATCAGTTTCAAATGAATGAAACAAAAAAAAATGCATCGAGCCCAAGGGATCATAAATGTACGTTAAAAATACTAACGAAGTTGATTTATGCGTTTAAATACGATAGGGAAATGCGGATGCGTCTATAAATCTTTCGCGGATCGACTTTTCGAACATTTTTTAATCACAAACTGTGTTTGTGTGGCATGGAAAATTCTCATAATCAGAAGAAAAATGCCAATTAAAGGTGGATTTAATATTGAAACTTAAAACAGAAATTCTTTCTTATTGTCGTATGACCATATAACTGCCATTTAACTGCAATTTGAAATGTTAACTTCTATGTAATTTGACGTGTTCTGACTGTTTCCAGAGATCATAAATATTTCTATTAATATTTGAATAACATGGAAATATATTAATATAAGAATATCCATTTATGTATGTATATATATTTTTTTCCATACATGCACATTCACACGAATATCTTGAGGCCTTAAGAGATCATCCAACTTCTAAGGTCGTATTGACTAGCGGGTAGTGTTTTTTTGTAAGTACAGCATACGAGTATACGAGGTGTGTTCAAAACATTACGAGAATTTTTTCATTTCGCGACAGCCACTAAGGTTAGAAGTGTTTTATGAGCTCGGCGATTTTCGTTTGCTAAAAGAAATGGATCAAAGAATGTTTGTCAAATTTTGCGTAAAAAATGGCTCGCCAAGACCGAAAAAGGCTCGACAAGTACGGTCGAACGTGAAGGTTATGCTCACTGTATTCTTCGATTTTAATGGCATAGTGCATAATGAATTCCTGCCGCCAGGTCAAACGGTCAATAAGAAGTTCTACCTACGAGTTCAACGTGGAGCAATCCGAAAAAAAACGCCCGGATCAGTGGAAAAACAATTCATGGCTTTTGCACCACGTTAATGCACCAGCTCACACTTCATTGCTTGTTCGTAAATTTTTGGCCAAAACAATACTGTAACGATGTCCCAGCCTCCATATTCACTAGACATGGCTCCGTGTGACTTTTTCCTATTTTCAAAAATTAAGAGAACCTTGAAGGGCCGTCATTTTACAACCGTAGATGACATTAAAACCTTCAGAACTAAAGGCTATCTCAAAGATCGTATTTGAGAAGTGTTTCGGGGATTGGAAGAGGCGCTGGCACAAGTGCATAATCTCCAATGGGGACTGCTTTAAAGTTGACAACATCAATGTATAAGAATAAATAAATATTTTTGTCCGAAAAATTAAAATTCTCATTATTTTTTTTAAAACACCACATATGCATCAAAACCTGAATATCATATTTAACTGATCTCAAAATTTTGGAAGAAGTGAACATGATATATGGTTTTCAGTAAATAAGGGGGTTTAACAAGTAAAACGTTTCCTTTGCTTACACCAGAAAAAATTCTTTTTCCCGTGTTCTCAGTAATGGCGGAGTTAAATGCTTTATTAATAGAGGTAATGTATTCCAAGCACTAATAGCACAATCAAAGTTGAACATATTTATAGGCTGATAAGCGGTCCCAAGAAATTTTACAGGACTAAATAATGTAATTTATTGACCATAAATAAGTAAGTACATATTTGAAATTCAAAAATATTAGTCACTCGGAATCAATTTTTTCGAAAAGAATATTCAGTTATAAAAAAGGAAAGAATAAAATAACACTCCGATAAGAAGTCAATTCAGCGGACATACAACGAAAAGGACTACTCATGATTCGGCGTATGTGAAATTTTTTTTAACAATTTAATCATATACATAAAATTTCCTGTCGGGCCGTTACTAAAAGAATCGTTATTTATCACCGAATCACGCCAATCAGCCGATGGAAATGATTGGTTACACATGACTCCCCAGGTATTCGCTTTAAATTCTTATTTGGCAATCCATGGGGAACATCCCACTTAATTAGTGGACGATGCAAATGCTTACTTTCAAACTGTGGTCATGAACTCCGAATAGTTATGCTGTGCCTTGAGAGAATCGGTCCGGAGGCTTCTCTGTAAATACAGAATAATGTAAAAACATTTATAACCCCTCGTTGATCTCGATATAATTTCTCTAGAGAACATATAAAAAATTGTTATTGCAAAGAGACCGACGCAAAATGCAGTAGATTTCAGTTTCAAACAACTCGTCCTGGAGAAGAGTAAAGTTAATTAAAATATTTTGTAATCGGTGCACAAGTTGACGGTTTCCTTAACGTAGTTATAGATGGTAAATTACGGTCCCCAAATGAGATAATCATGAACTTGCGGTAATATGAGGACCCCTTTAACTTAGGGGACTTAACGGACCACTTTGCCGATGTTAAGCGTTACTTGCTTCGCTGACACGATTTCCCCTTTCGCCGTTGGATGTATGTCGTCCGAAATCAAACACGAAACATGTTCTGATTTATTTTTGACCAGTACTTTGACAGTCAGTTTTTTTAATGCGATCCTTTTGGGCAGAATATTGACTTTAAACGGGGAGACTAACGAAAATTTGGGGCTTTCAAGGAGTTAAAGAGGTTGAAGTAAATTTCCGCCTTTATCCTAAAAAAAACGCGTTGGTCTCAAAAATGTGCGAGATTTAAAAATTGAAGCGGAACTTGATGTGATGAATAATAAAGGAGCGCTTCCTTTGAATAATGGGTTAAGTTTTAGCACTTAACAGGCCTTTTAACGAATGTCGTGTAGTGAGCCATTTATGCGTGGGACGGGTGGATTGAATTTTATATTTATTCGTTAAAATTTTGGTGAAAAACTTTAGAGGGGTCCGTTTCAATACAAAGAGAACGCAGAAAACTTCAAACATTCGAATTTTCACACTTTTGCCTTGGTTTTATGACCTAGAAAAGGATTTTATACGTTTTTCAATGAGTTGGGGGACAAGTTATCTGACAGAATGAGTGAGCAAGTTTCGATACGAATATTTAATAATATTCGTTCATTGGTTATGGGACTGGTGGTGCCGAAAAAATAATTTTTATAAGAGATATATATTAAATAATAATTCGCTTTGAACAATTTGAAAAGCTTAATTTATTCCCAGAAAATAATTAGTCCCAAAGAGGCTAAAAAAAGTAACTCTTGCGTAGTAGAATTTTTCTCATTTTTATGATGACGAGCCACTAGAGGGAATAAAATTTGGTAACATTTGCAAATGTTCATTTTTAAATTAAAAGGTGTTCTTAAAACAAATGGGAAGAGTAATTTTAAATCTAATCGCTATGAAATTCAATTAGATAGAAACAGGGAGAAAATTATGAAACAAAAAGTGACATAAATGGAATGAATGAAGATAAAAGATGGAATTTTGTTGGGAAGTTTAAATTCTTACGCTCTCTGGTCACAAGTGAGCAAATTCAATCCTACTGAGATATTTTGCAATCTTTTTTTCACCTTAATATATATACATAAACAGTTATTACATTTTTGTGCGTGAAAGTGTACAGGCAGTTACTAGAAATGTGTCTTAGTTTTGAGAGAAAATTTAATTTGGTTTTGATGGGATGTCTAGCGATAACTGATATCTAAAAAGTTGAGGGAAAATTTAATATGCAAGTAACTTCCATCTCATTATCCATTCAAACCACAAGCCCTTACTTAAGTTACTTCTCTCAAATCCTTTATTTTTCTAACTTAAATCATTTGCCGTAGCATTAAAAATGGCATTGATCTTCAAAACATTCAAGCAATGCATGCAAAGAAAAAAGGAAATTTTTACATTACGCAGGTGTGAATCATTGAATTCCCCTTTGAAATATTTCGGATTACTTGGCACTATCTACATGTGATGATAAGAATAACCTAAAAGAATAACTTAACCTAAATAAATCTTTCATGCATGGATTGGTAACTTAACAGTTAGTTCAGTGATGTAAAGGTATGTAGTAGCAGCTGCAAATATGCAGTACAATTTTCTTCAATAACTTTTCGAGTTAAATATCGATAAAATATGGTATACTATATTTTTAAATTTGGTTTTTACTCATAAAAAATACATAACGAGGATATTTTCGAGTTCATAATTCAAATATTATCTAATCCTGATGTTCATGCTTTTATAGGACAAATTATTTCCAAATTGTAGCACGCTGCGTAAATTTACTTCCTTATTCATTTTTTATATGCAGTAAATACATTTTCGGCGAGACGTTCTATGATGCATGGTAGCTTAACTCCCCTTTGAGAGAAAGTGAAAGGATATCGCGTGATTCCGCAGTCAAGAGATCTCGTCTCTTGCTGGAGCGAACCCAGGCCTCTCGGTTAGACGGAGATCAGCGGTGATATGCGACTTCAAAGGAGGCGAGACTGGGGAAAGGGGGGAGAGTGGGAGTGTAGTAGGGAAAGGAGGAGAGTGGGAAGAGAGGTAGAGAATTTAGGGAGGGGGTGAGGGAGTGATGGCGGGTCCCGAGGCGGAAAGCGCAGCGAGTGACGATAGGCACGAAAGGCGACCACCCTCTCGGAATAACGGAGTATAGGCGACAAGTTTGTCGCCTGGGGAGCTGTCTCCCTCCTCCCATTGCAGGCCCATTCGCGAAGGGATCGAGAGGGGGGGAGAGGGAGGGGAAGGCGGTGGAGCGGGGAGTGGGACGCCAAAGGACTCGAAAACGGGTGGGAAGAGCATGAAGTCGCTCGGGGAGGGAATCAAATAGGAACGGAGTGGAAGAGGCAAGGTGATTGAGGCTAGCCTAAAATAAATTCAACTCGGATAGAAAAATGCGGCCAGTGAGACCAAGAGGCAAACTCTGAGTGCAGGTTATGCGTCTTCCAAGATAAATTTTGGGGTGCCTCTGGTTTTTACGGGGATGCCAAACATTTGGCGATCAAAAGAAGACTAAAGTTTTAGTTTGACATGAGAATTATTAAATCCAGAACAACTCTCTAGGTTGAGAGTTACACCAAGTCTTTTCGTTACTCTCCTGATCATATTTATTTCAATGCAAAAGCATTTAATCTTGACGAAAAAGTATTTAACCTTAACTCTAATTTTAATTTAAATATTCCTAATTTTTATTTCATTCTTGAATACCAAACTGTCTGGACTTCAAATGATAGAGCTAAGAAATTAGTTAAAATGAAAAGTGAAGAATCAGGCGTGATATTGTGGAATCGAGACATAATGAAAACTTCGTTGCAATTTTCCACAGTTGAAACTTTATTGCCGACCATGGTTTCGATACACTGTATCATCTTCAGGTGACTGAAGATGATACAGTGTATCAAAACCATGGTCGGCAATAAAGTTTTAACTGTGGAAAATTGCAACGAAGTTTTCATTAGTTGAAATGAGTAATTAATGAAGCACACAATATGATTCTCACTACCTTCAGAATATTTTATCTACTCTTTTATCAAACTTTTGAGCTAGATTTGTCAACTTCCGTAAAATTGTGTATCACTATCAAGTTGGGCACTTAATTATTACCAATTCTGGTTTTGAAATCTATTCAAATTTGAGATTGACTATAAAAGAGAACAAAATCGTGATGATTCTCTGTTTCAAATTTTCATTCAATACGCAGAAGCTATTATCACCAAGTACCAACTGTAACAGAGGTAATCACATGGATTCTGTGGGGATTAAATAAACGGGGTAGGATTTTCATAGATAATTACATTTAATTATTCACAGCTTCCCATTCATTTTTAATGGAGTGGTTAGCGAGTAATGATTATTTAGGTATCTCGCTCCCTCTCATATAATCTCCAATCATTAATTACAAAGCTTTTTCTAATCGTAAATGCGCTATCAAGTCAACTATAGCGTTTTAATAGTAACCTGCGGTCACGCAAAAATAAAATTCTGGAATATTCAGTAATATGATTCGGGAAATGATTTATGACATTCAAAATTAATTCCAATTTTCAAATGCTTATAGCTGGTTACTCTTTGGCACAAAAATCAATTTCGTTCATAACATTACTGAGAGGTTTGGAGATATATCTGTTCATCCCTAGTGGAAAGGAAATATCAATACATCTTTCCTCGTAATTTTTATCTGCAGTGACGAAATAAGGCTAGATAGTATGAGATGGAAAAAGTAAGCTCTTCCCGCTAACGTGCCGTTCAGCATTCTTCACCGAAAATCCAAGATTTTTTACCTTGGTAAGAACCGATATTAATTAAAATTTTTGAAATTAATTTTGTTGGTAACTGGTGGTTCTAGACGTAACATTATGCAACGAACTCATATTAGAATGAAAGAGTAAAACTTTGTAATTCCATTTTATATTAATTAGATACAACGCAGATTTCAATGTTCAACGCATCTTCAGGTACATACTATATGAAGATGTAGTTGAGCGTTTTATGTATATAATATACTGTTAAATAACAAAGTTATGATTTTTCATTCTAATTCTTTTGTTTCTAAATCTTAAGAGTCCAATATGTTTTGACTTGTACGGTTAAAATGATACGGTGAACTCCGGATTTTTGTGTTTAGTGCAATAGGAAATAGTTACAATAGAAACGCCATATTAGACGAAGTAAATGATGTTTGATTCCCTAAGTTCCGTGACCCACCACGCAGTTTAGAAATTTAAAAGTGTGGGACAAACAAAATCTTTGAGAAATCATGGCCTGCAGCTGACTGAAGAGGAAAAGGTAAATCAATTGTCCTCTTTGTCTTTCTTTCCATTTTAGGTATCTACTGCATAGGATAGCCGCCTATCCAGATGCATTATATTTCACATTTCCTTAGGCTTAGCATTAGGTGAACTCCATCCTCACAATGAACTATTAAGATTAGAAAGCTATTTCTCTTAAAAAAGTATTCTGGCACACATGGTAAGTGCTAGGTTTTTATAGATGTTAACCTAAAAAATACGAACAGAATTGACGCCCCATCCTATTTATCTGTTTGGAGCTGGTTGTGACTTATTCGCTTACCGATTCTTCTCTGGGCACCAATTTACAATAACTCCTCCAACTCAGCAGAAGGGTGTCAAGCACATACCTGTAAGATGATTCTTCGATGAAATTACAAAGGTTAAAAGGCACCATATTTCAAATAAACGGAATAAAAACCCCTCTCAAAACTTCATACACTTTAAAAAACTTAAGAGTTGTGCTCAGAGGCGTAAATGGGACTAATTTGTAGTAAAACTAACACAGGACATTTTCTTTTTCGAATTATTCTCCAGAATAAGCCACAAACTTTTTTCAATGCTGCATCGGACAACTAATGTATATTTAAAAAATCAGCCGGCAATTGTCGGAGGAAAGGCAATGGTGGGAGGAAAAAGATAATCTAGGGAAAGCGTGAGTTTTAATAAAGTGAGAATGATTTTGACGTATGCATCACTTCTTACCCCAAGGTCAGAAGTTAAAAAGAGGGCATGGGACCATAACTGCCTATTGCTCTCTGAAATGCAGTTCTGTAAGTAGGAACGATTATAAAAACTCATATAATTCAAGTTGACCGGATGTGTCAGCACACTTATGAGTAAGGTGAGAAAATAAATGCGTCTATTAAAATCTTTGAAATTATTGTTATCATTAGCTGACAGTTAAGATCCGAATCATAACAATCTCGGTAGTGGTTTTGTTTCGTAGTTGAATAAAACTCTCACATTTCCCTGTGATGGTTTCTTCATGAATTTAAATTATCGGAAATGATAAAGGATTCACAGGCATTTAAATTGCTTGGATATACCTTTAGAGTTTTGAACTCCGGCACATAAATTGTAATATTTAGCTGAAAGCTTTTGTAAAATCTGTCATCACGAAGACCATGAAACAAATTGACTTTACTCCCTTTCCGAATTGATCAGCGGAGGTTATCTCTGAAGACCTATTTAATATAATGGTGTCTTTTGAATTTTTTCGCTCATTTTTTATCATAATTTGGTGAGACTCGATGAGAGAGTTTAGAGAATTTCTAAGGTGAGACTCGATGCTTAACTTTCCTAGGACTCTGACGCCTAAGAGGTGTATATGTGAGAAATCGAGAGAGAGAGAGAGAGAAAGAGAGATAGAGTGAGAGAAGACTAGGAAATTATTTGGGGAAAATATTCTGTGCGCCGTTGCTCTGAGCTAATGGTGAATACAGTATAAGAGAACGAGGCGAAGGGAACGAAGCCCTGAGAAGACTGGCGGGGGCGGCGGGGAGAAGGTGTGTGTGTTTGTCGTCTCTCGTCGGCGTGTTTGCAATGTTCTCCTCGTGGTGAAGGGAGAAAGGCTGAAGAGAGAGAGAAAGAAGAAGGGCTTGCAGCGGAGGGATGGAGGGGATGATGGACATGGGGAGAAACGTAGGGTACAATAAGTGGGGAAAAGGAGAAGTATACTCCCTCCACATTGGTGATAATTCAAGATCGCGATTGGCTAGTGGCCTTAATGGACTTGACCACTTGGGGCTCCAAAGGTTGTAAAATACACTTTCCGGTTCCTCAATGACTATCAAATTGTAGTATTAGATGTTTTCAGGTTTAACTTTATGGAGATCCATTATCACTGAAATAAAATAACCAATATATCTTTCCACTAAATTTTTTATTCGGTCCATCTAGTTTAGACCCATCGGCGTCGTACTCAGATACCTGAGAATGGCGCCAATGCGTCGATACTAGTTGTATCGAATAAAAACTTTAGTGGAAAGATATATTGGTATTTTTTTACTTCAATATAATTTTAGCTAGTACATCAATGATAAAAGTTATGTGTAGTAGTATTTTTGAAATTTTACGTTTTAGTATTTTACAACACCAGATATAGTGCTGAAGTATACTTTTTGAAATACGGTCACGTCTAACTCTGACTCTACTGATTCAGGTGGGATAGCGTGTAACCGTGACAAAATAACAGCAACAAAGCACTTAAAATCATTCACTTATTCAAGTTTTTATTACGACTAGTTTCGATGCGCTACATCATTTTCAAGCACTTGAAAATTACGTAATGCATCAAAACTAGTCGTGATTAAAATAAAGCGTAGAAATCCAAGTGCTTTTGTTGGTGTTGCTAACTCCGGCTACTACTTGGAATGGTTGACCGTTTTCAGGGAATTTTTAAGTGTTTGGACCAAAACCAATAGTTATTGCATGGTGAAATCAATTGTAAAATTACACGTTCATACGCTAGTTCTGGCCTTGAATTCCTGCTTAGTTTATTAGCAAAAACACCAAAATTTAACTGGTGTTAACAACCAAAACACTGTTCTAACTTCTGCTAGAAATCTTTCGACTGAGACACGTACCAAATCTGATTGTCACCGCATTCCTGGTTACGATGATCAAACACATTGGAACGTAGGCATAAAATATATTTTTAAACTTATAGAAGGAAGACGATGATACGTCTTACTAATTCATAAAAAAAACGAAAAACTTAAAATTTTTGCATAAAAAACTAGGGTATTATTGCATATTTTATTTAAATTTTGCTCTTAGTGTACTAGAACGAATAAGAGCTAATGTTAAACATATGCTTTCAATGGAAGGATTCCGAGAGAACTGACGTAAAATACGATATCACAATGAGCACCGCATGAAACTCCTTTTAGAGTCGCTTGGGTGTGATTTTCAGACTGTCTGCGGGTATTCGGCTCGAAGTGAGTGTCACCTAAACAGTCGGGCATGGTTTGGAGACGGGATAAACGGCCAAAGTGCTGAGACGAGTCTCTGATGGACCGTTGTGAGTGACGAATGCGAGGTATGCTGGATTTAGAAGCGCCAGGGTGGAAAAGGATACCAAGGCGGTGATGGTATACGTGTGAGAAGTGGAAGTGAAGATGTCGATGATTCGACTCGCCTGAGAGCCGACTGATACTTTTATGTGCCGTTGCTCCACTTATTCTGTATTCACGTAAGTTTGACACAGTTTGACACCACGGCGTGTTTCGGCGATGAATAGGAGATGGGGAGGTTTAATAAATGCTAAACAATCAATTTTAACTAAACAAACGGAATTAAAAAGATAAAAAGTCAAGAAGCAAAATAAATTAAAGATTTTAGAACAATTATTTTTCAGTTTTCAGCAAAAATGGCATTTTATTACAACTTCTTCTAATGTACTGGAACATTTTCAAGTGAATAAAATATAACTAGTTTTATTGAAATATTATTAAGAGAAAAAAAGAAATCGTGTCTCCATTCCTGGGGCAGTTCAATTAAATTAGAACTGATACCATTATGGATAATTCAATGAATTGAATATCGTACAGTACAATATCATTTGGGAGCCTTCTAAAATAGGAGACCAACAAAATTTCTCCGCTTCGTCAGAGATGAATGATACGTTCTATTAAATAACAAACATTTTCATTCAATTAACCGAATTTAATTATGAAAAAAAGTGCTTTAATCTACGTATACCTTAACATTAACTTTTATTCTCGTTATATTTTATCCACTTCGTACAATTGAAATATTTTACAAATGTAATCAAAAACTAAATTTTAGTTATAGAATGTGCAATGCGCATAGCACGTTTAGATGGGAAGTACTTGCGTAGAAAAATGTTTTATACTTTAGATGTAGTGGAAGCAATAAAGAAAGCTGTAAATTATGATATTTCCTCCTCAAAAAATTGTCTCTGCTAAGTATTTAAGTCAAAATTCTGGAAAATGATTCTGGAAAATCATAGATCTATGTGTCAGTATGTTTTGGGTTTCAATATACTTGCATGGCACCTTGTAATGGAATCACCTTTCATCTCGACACATAGATCTATGATTTTCACGTTTGCTACAATAATGAACGTGACGGTTGGTTTTGATTGGTGAGGGTAGGACTTCCCATGAAATTAAACTCTTAGCTTACGAAAATTACGAATTTAAATTAGGAAGGCCAATTATTGTCTCGAAGTAACGTGCATCCGCATTATTTATAATTTCCTTTATTTTATATTACTCACCTCACAACTCCATCGGTATCGGTGTTAATCCGTAATAATTTATCCCTTAAGAATAGATTCTAATAAAAATATTCCAAGATATTTATAAAAAATTATTTGCAGTTTTACGCGGAGTAGCTGTTTACTTTTTTCATTGGAACGTTTTTCCATAGGAATGGTTTTACCGATGGACTTTAAACATCTCCCATCAAGTATTCAGGTCGCAAACAAAAGTAATAAAACTTAAAAGAGGAAAAGAAGACTAAAGATTTCTTTGACAATGAAAAATACAGAATGAAATAACAACTATTACTAAAATACAATGATACTTAGAAAGAAAGCGATTTTTCTAATCATTATCAATTCGTTTAAAAATCATTTTAAATGAATTTTGCTCTAAATATTAAATCTCTCTCGCATTGCATAGAATATTGATTTTCACAAATATCTTCACCGTTTTGATTAATTCCGTTGTTGCACCTGGTATATGGTTTGTTTAAAACGCAAAAATCCGTCACAGAGCAAGTGTTCATTGCATCATGCGTCTGTTTTTGCTCGATGGACTGAACGATGTGTCACGACATTGGTCGCTTTCTCACGGAAAGGGATCTAAAATATCCCTCACAACGTGGCTCCCCGAACTCGGCCGGGTAAACCCAAATGGGCAGACAAAGAAAGAGCTTTTGCCGGGGAATCGATAAAGACTGGCTCCACGTGTGAAAGCAAAGACGTGCATCACAGTCGCAGGAGAGGAGTGCTGTGGCTTTTTGAACTCTCGCCTTTTTGCCTTCCGACACCGCTTCCCTGCGGGTCACAAAATGGAAATTTTATACGATTTTAATTGTTGTAAATTTAAGCTGGGCTCATATGATTTTTAATCCATCCCTATAAGCTATTTAATCCACGTTTAATGTAGACCATTCGACTGTTTTTTCTATTTTTTCCCATTGGATCAAAACTGAGGCATTCTTTTCACCATATGAAGAAAAAATATGTGGTTTTTCACCTATTATAGTTTAGGTAAACTATTTTCAACTCATGGGGGTACTAATCGGGCATATAAATTAAAAGATGCATATATGATTTGCCTTTTGAGAGGAATGATTGAGGGAGAAGGAAGGGCAGGGGTAATGTTTGATTAATTTTCAAACTTCCCACAGCGCATGACGCGGACTTTTCACATTGCAGAACCTTAAACCATCGAAAGAATTTAAATTTTGGAAGAAAACCTGAAAACGTTTTATCGATTAAAAACAAAAAAAATGCGGTCAATTGTAGGGAGAGGAGACGAAGCATTTACAAAGGATAGTGAACAGGTGATTGGGGCACTTTTAACTAATTAAATTAATTAAAATCTTCGATAGAGATATCCACAATTTTACATAGTTTAGCCTTGTAGAGTTGCAATAATTGGTCTTATATGAAATAAGATAAGGGTAGGTAAGAGAGCGTTGAGTTATCAGAAGAGAAAAAAATTGAAAATATATGGTTAATAAAACCATAAACACAGTAATCAACCCGAAGGTCGGTTTAGTAGGTGATGGTAGAGCTCACCCGTGTACCAAGCCCAACGGCGTGTGAATATGTTAATAGAGATGAGGTAAATTAGGCATGAAAGACAATATAGCAGCATAAAATAATGAAGTTGGAAGAGTGAAGTGCCATTTGCTAAAATATTCTGATGTCACGAAAATTTGAAAGGATGAAAACAAGGAAATATTAGGCACAATATTTAAAACAATTGTGCAAAGTGTTAACATTAATGACTATAAAGATGGAATTAGCGAAGACGAAAATGACTCAGCAACCACAAACATGAGCATTAATTTTACGAATCTATTTAAAAGCCATTTTGGATAATATATATGAATAACATTTTTAAAAATTCATGAATCAACGCATACCTCGTAGGCATGCAGGCATTTAAGAGCATTAAAATTTAATCGTGTCTAAATAAAGGTCTTAAGAAATATTTTCCTATGGTTGGATAGTGTTTAATGAGGTAGAAAAGATAATTGAGGCAGAAGAGCTTGAGATTGAGTCCTTTTCCCTTTTTATGGGATGAGAAACTGGGAATGTAAACGCTGATATTAGGCGAATTCTATTCAATATATCTTCATTGTTCTTACCTCTCCGCCAAAACGGTAGGGTGATTAAAGCTAGAATAAGACTCATCTTATTCAATATTCCTTCAAGTTGAAAACAGACGGCCATGTATGCATGCGTACACATGGAGTGAATTCTTCTGAATCAATGAGCTCATAATACTGGGGAAACAAAAAAATGTGAAGGACGCGTGAAAAAACCAACAAACGGAACCATAATCATGGAAAAATATTTACGCTTTCCCTATACGACGGCCTCAAATTTACTCATTCCGTCTCAATCCACTGGTGCCATGGTTTACTTTTCCTTTTCATTGCACATCACAGGTGTAAAGAATACACGTCGACAAAGGATACTATCGATATTTTATACCTAACCTAAGCCTGCATATTTTATAAAGATCCCTTATAATCATTTACGAATTTAATTATATGACACAGCTTGTAGTACCATATATCGATTAAAATAACCAAGCAGGAGTTACGATTCAGTTTAATTTACAGTTTAAAAGCTGAATTTTCATACGAAAACGATTAAGAACATTTAAGCAGTGTTATTTTGAAAAACATTTACCGGTAAATCATTCGATAAATACCAAAAAACAGCAATTCAAATAGACAGCAAATATTTTAATTAAAAACAGGCTAATGCATTTTAATATGTTGAATAGAACTGAATTTTTTATAGTAATAGCGTAATTTATTATAAATACATAATAAAGTTATTTATAAATTCTTTCAAACCAAAAGGCGATACATTATTCGGTGAAAATAGCAAGAACTCCTTTTTATGGCGAGAGACACTTGACGTTTTCGGTTAGAATAATATGAATTAAAAGAAGTCTACATATGTATATATACCCTTTGATGCGTTCTGAATGAGGCAGAATGAGAATGGAATGATCAATTAAAACTTCAAACATTTTATGTGTAAAGGTACAAGCCGTTTGTATTGAGACCTTCTTGTACTCAGTTTTTGTCTATATTTACATAATATTTGCAGAAAAATGCTCTAGTGGAGGATAATCACAGCCCGGTATTAACAACTAAACTCATCATGAACTGAGGAGTGTCAGGTTTGTTTTAGTAACCATTTGTGATACCGGGCTTTATTTGACTCACCATTCAAATTTTGAAGATGTACAATGCTAATTTCGATAGATGACTGGGAACATGGTTATAATACTATATGTTGAGTATCAAAATCCAAGTCGGAAGAAATAATGAGATGAATTTGGAGATACGAAGAAAGGAGATAAAAGTCGATGAAAAAATAAAGAAAGAAGTGATGAATATATTCAAGAAGGATTCAACGAAGAAAGATATATATCAGGAAAGGCAGGAATTGATTTAAAAATAAAATTGAAACCTCCCTGTTTCGCTATACTACCTTCCTGCTGGGATTGCAAGGAAAAGAGCAGTCAAAGCGGTCTTCAATAAAATAATGACTATGTAATTGGGCAAATGGGCTCAGTAGGCAAGATATGAAACGTTTTATTTACGTGGAGTTTGGTTTAAATAATTCTAGCATATATCATAAAGAAGTAAAAAGGTGATTATGAGCAATTGAAGAATACAATGATATAAAAAAGGGTGCGATTGTAACTTCATCTTTAATGATTTTCTGATTTATGTCTGGCACATGGCGTACATTGCAATATCTATTTTAAATTTCTTACGATTTAAACTTAAAGAAATAAGCATTCGTACAATCGCCTTTATGTGAAAAATCTCTTGGTTTTTTACCGATGTATGAATTAGAAAAGTTTTATTTTACACAATGTAACCTAAATATTATATATATATATATATATATATATATATATATATATATATATATATATATATGAATTATCACTGGGAAAACGGACTGATTTTATGACTGCTTCTGAGATGACTCTTTGAAGACAGGACGAGCAGTGGTGCGATTGACGATTGGATATATACGATATATATATATCCAAAATGCGAGGTAATTGGAAGCATACCTATATGCAGCATACTTGAGAGAAGGTATTCGTCTTATTTACGCTAGCTTTATAAGCGAACAAATGGAAAATATTCCTCTGACCACCCCTCATAGACTCACGAAGTCTTAATAGAAATAGAAATTCTTCGCCCAGACGAAACGTTACGAAAAAAAAGAAAGGTGAGATGTTGGAGTCGCAGAAATCCTGGAGAAGGAAAACTGCACGAGGGGGAAAAGGGGGTGTGGGAGGGAGGTTGTTCGAGATATCGATCTATCGGCATCGACCCTTTTCGTTTCGGGGGCGGAGGGGGAAGAATCGGTTGGCGTTGGGCCTATGCGAGGTGGGGGGGGGAATGGGGGTAGTAGGGAGGAAAAGCGAAAGGGGGAAGGGGGTTAGAGGAGGAGGGTGGACGAGAGTGGGCGGGGGACACACGAGGAATACAGCAATGGGGGGTGGGTCTTGGGGGAAAAAGGTAAAAAAGGTAGTGAGGAGGGACGAATAAAGAAGATCCAAATTAAATTCGAATTGAAATCTGATCGTTTGAGAGAAAATCACGGAGGAGGGAAGAAATAAAAAGCTGTCGCGGAATGAAGGAGAGAAGAAGCTAAGGGAGAGAGGGAGGGAGAGAAGGAGCCTTTGTTCTAAAGCAACGGCAAAGGGAGCGAGAGACCAGCGGGATTCTTTTTTTAATTCACGACCCGAGTGACTCGCAGTGACAGAGTGGAGGAGCCACATTGAAACTGAAAGGGATCACGGCCCTTCTTCGTGGTCAAAGGGTAAAGTGGAAATGGGAGGGGGAGGGAGGAAAATGGCGGTGAGCAACGATATAAGTTGCCGGCGCCTCTGGGTGAGTGGAAAATTTAAGGATAATTTGTAAAGCGGCCGGAGGTTAAATTACCCAAGCTTTGAAATGTGAAAAAATAGTAGAGTGCAAAATAGGGATTAATATTCCCTTGGGATTAAATCGTTTGTGTTGCAAAAACTCGTAATCGCATTAACTTCATATCATTGACTCATAAATAAGGAGTGAAGAACCGAAGAAAATATATCCACATCTAAATGAATAATGCTTTTGTTCTTTTATTTTATAATGCCGCGGCGTATATTAAGAATGATCACCGTACAAGGTGGAAGAATTGGTTTAGATGCTAGCTGCAGACGGTTCCTGAAAAAAACACTCATCTCCGAAGATAGGATTTTAGGCAGTATTTTTTCCAAAAACTCTTTTTTACTCTGCATTATTTTTCAGGTTTGTGTAACATAGCCTATACGTCCGCAATGAAGAATAAAATGATCATTCCATGGTAAAATTAAAATAGACTTGATACAAATTCTCAAAAGTTTTGATTCACTCCCTGTTCTATAAGTAGTACGCATATAGATCAGTCCCGCAGTAAAATACGAGCAAACCATATGTAACACAAGCATAGAACGTGTGTAACACACATGTAACACGTATGCAACACGTGTTACGTACAACAGCTTATTTTATCTTATGATCAATGTTGTTTTCGTGTATAGATTGAAGAAAGTTATTTTTCAAATATTTTTTATGTTGTCCTGGCACGTTGCCATCAATTTGATTTTATTCATTCTAATTGGTTCAAATATACTTTTGGCAACAGAACATTCAGTCATGTACACAATCGAAAAAAATGTACTAGTAAATAAAATATAAAATTATGTCATAAATTACGATGCCGTTACTTCGTACTTTATGTACCGTGTTATAATGCAGCGCATTTAAACGAACACAGCATCATTATGCAACGAAAAATATTATTTATCAAAATAAACATTTTATTTTAAGATCCGTATCAATGAAAGTGGCCCATTAGAGAGAGGTATTTTTGCTGTCTCCTTGATGGAGTGGTACACTTACAGATAACTTTATCTATGTCCTGCGGTAATCTCATAGTTCAACATTATCCAGCTACCAATGTCAGCTGTATAATAAAAATCGTTTATAGAAGAGGAAGCTGTTAGCAGATGACATCGGTAAAAAATGTGACCATTGTTACGCATAAAACCACATTATTTTATTATTAATTATTAATAATAAATCAACATTATATTAAATTATTTTTTATCAATTAAATTATTTATCAAATTAATCTGTAATTAATTCAACTTTCTACCATAATTAGTTGACTAAGATGAGGTTGAATTAGATGAGCTCGGTTCAAATAATCATATTTTCAATTTCGAGTTTGAAATACGTATGTACATTTTACAAAGCATTTAGGTTCTATGACATCCACTAGTAAATTATTTATCTGTAAAATTATGAATAAGCAGGATATTATCAATGAATTTCAATCGAATTATATAAACCCGAGCAAATATTTGCCGAAATATGAGTCGAAATTTCACTTTACAAAATTAGGGGCAAGACTGATTATTGGCGCGCGCGGCGTTATCACTCCACGGATCCACGGACTCACCCCGAGGATGATGAAGAAGGAAATGAGGGCGAAAATGTTTAGCAAATAACACAGATTAGGAGAAGGTGAATGGGAGGAGAGGTGGGAAGGATATCTCACGAGGGGCGCTGTGAGTGCGTGGGTGAGCATAGATGTGTATTTGTGTGCTTGTTGGAGAGGAGGTGGGGATCGGCAGGTGAGCATGAAGGAGGGGTGAAGAGGATGGGGAACGAGGAGAGGCGGTGCGTGACCAGGGCGGAGTGGACGAGGATGTAATTGGGATCTCCTGGGATTCCGTGCGTGCACGGACCCAGTCTGCTGCAAGGCGCTGTCCGGAGATCGGAGTCCCTTGTACGCCTGGTCGGTCGGTTTTGGAGGACTAACGCGGTGACCAAGCATTTACCTCAAGAGCAAAGAGAAAATGAATGATCCCGAAGTTTTATCTCACCGAACGTGTTTCATCGTCGTCAAAATTCAACAAAAGTTTTGACGAAAAATCCAAACTAATCCAGAGGTTTCTCATTTGTCGATTTGCGTCATGATGAAAATTAATTATTTTTTATGTCTTTACGTAGTAGGATAACGGTATTGGCTTTGGTTTGGCTTCAAACCGTTGCCACAGGCTTATATATAATGATAACTGAGAATAAGGTATAGTTTTCGTGCTTGGAATTATGTATTAATTATATAATTTCATGCTATCTCAAAATACCAGGAAGTTAATAGTAGATGAAAAATAAATCCAATGTCTATATCTTGATTATTCATCATCGACGATTTATTACTGGCATGAAAAGATCATAGCAATACTATAAAATTTACATTAATAACTAATATGTTTGTAGTGGCGAAATTGTTCGAATAATCGATGTAATGTAAAGTTTGTGTTTTTTTAGGATTTGATTGACAGTTGAGATTACATATCAGTTGAGGTTGAAATGTTAATTTATTTTTATAAAAAATGAATTGACATATTTGTCTGATGTTACAAATTGTGAGGTGGAATATTTCTCCATTTACTTGGTTTTTGAAATAAAATCTAATTGGGTCAAAAAGGAAGTCTAAAAAGACAATTATTTACTATGTAGCAGAAAAGATAAAAACATTTTCCGTGTGTAATAGTTTCTGTGAATCCTGAATCCGAAGGGGATTTGGTAGAACCCGAATGCGTTCGATGATCCCACATTAAACTTCGTTTATTCTATTTATAGGCATCTTATCCAATTGCTTGCAGTGGTGGGAAATGGGACGGCACTAGCAAAAATGAAAGTTACGCGCGTATCCTGATTTCAGCAACGTTTGTCCACGCATTTTTCAACACCTGTGAATGATAAAGTAAGTAGAAAAGTATGTAGAAAAGGGAGTTAGACTGGAGAAATGCCGAAGATTTAGGGAAAATAAACCCCAAAAGGAATGAAAGAACTCGGTCTCAAATTCCACAAGCAATAGAAATAGAAAACAAAAGGTAATTTAAACAGAGCAGATAATTTAATAACCCGCAAGTGAAAAAGAGACTTCCTTATTACCACGTTGTGGAAAAAATTAAAAAATCACAATTTATATGAGAAAGAAATGGAATTACTTACTTTTATCTGTTATCACTACCTACGTACTAGACGTTTAGAGGATGGAGGGCAGGGGTAAATTCAATGGGGTCATAGTGAAATATTTTTAGTTTTAGTGAAATTTCAAATAAATATTACTTCTGCGCTCATTAACTAGTTTTGAATACGTGATATATCCCAGAAAGAACCTATGCACTTTAAATTGGTGCGATTATATTATGATATAACATGGTTCTCAACTTTCTTTGCTTTAAAAATTTGGTTTAGGAATAGTTCATAAAATTAAAAACAAAAAAACAAGCTTATACCATCAAAAATCGGTTCAAAAGAGAGAAGAGATTGGGCATAATCAAACAGGGTTTCGAAAATAAACTACTTCAACACGTTTTTCAAAATGATTCAAAATCAAAAATCGTCAATTTAAATCAATCTCATATTAGGGTGCAAGGAAACGTTTTCTCCATTTTTTTTGTAACGCAGAGTTAAAAAAAAGAGATGCCAGACAGGTAATAACGTTTCAACAGGCACAATTCTTCCGCTCTAATTCCCGCATCAATCGCCGGCAGGGGCTCAGGTTAGGGGTAGGGTGAATGAATCCCTCCCTCTTCTTTTTTGCTCAGAGTGTATTCTCATTTTTTTTAATTCTAGCGAAAGTTGCGCTGCTCACTGGCCAAGGTAATTGAGATCCGCTATCGGATCAATTTATCACGTAATTGCCTCAATTGGTCCCGAGGAGCAAAGAGAAGAAGTAGATATTGCGTAATTGCGGCGATGAAAAATTTTAGCTTTTGAATGGGATCGAAGTGTCGTCGACCACTTTGAGAATCATCTGGTCCATACCCCTTATAATCGCTTTTAAAGCAGATATCACCAAAAATGTTGGGACTGATCAAATCGAATTCCAGCGACCCTCCCGATTGAAATAATAGTTTTCTATTATTCAATCTCTAACCTTCTTTCAGATTGACTACTTAACTGTTTGACGACCTTGACCATTTTATGCATACTTTAAATTTTTTTTTTAAACTTGGACTTTTGAAGAAAATGAAATATTTGTACAACAGTATCTATTTATGTTTCAATTCCAGAATCGCACATAGGAATGTGATACTACGATACTCTGTTAATGATATATTATGGAAAAACAGAAATGATTTTGAGATAACACGATTGACAGAATAACGCGACCAATTTGGCTATAAGACCAGCGGGTTTAAAATAAATAATTACCAGGCATGAAAGACCGTAAAGAGGGCAAGAGATAGTGTTCAGCAATGGCGCTAGACTTGATTTTCGCGAGTTGTGTGGATGTTAAACACTTAATTAAAGTACACCGTTATCGTAAGCACACCATTTCCCAAATTGCTATTTACGATACATTAATTTAATTGGTGATGCACCATCTTTCACACAGAAACTACTCCATGTTGTGGTAATAAATGATTCACTGACAAAATATTAAGTTGAAATAGTGCGTAAACTACGAGGGCGCATTGAAAAGTAAGGTCTCCTATTTTTTTCATGGACACTCAAGTTTATTCTGAACTTTGCGTACATCATTAGAAAGGTGGAGCATTTAGTTATTTTTCGACAATGCACGTCGACATGAGTCACATCAAACGACCACCCTACTCAATGAATTCGGCTGGGATATCATCAACCACCCTCCCTACAGCCCCCAGCGACTACCACTTGTTTCCCGCTCTCAAAAAACACCTTGGAGGACAGATATTCAAGTCAGACAAGGAAGAAGTGCAAGAAGCAGTCGTCAGTTGGCTTCGCGACGCGGCGGGAGAAAGGTACGACGGCGGTATTTAATACTTAAGCTAAGCTGATTAAAAGGATGCAAAAAGTGATAGATCGTTAAGCCGACTATGTAGAAAAATAGCTAAATGCTCAAACTTCCCAATATTGTACGCAGATTTCTGAATAAACTTGATTGTCCATGAACAAAAATAGGTGACCTTACTTTTCAATACGCCCTCGTACCTACAAGTACCTCTTGTAACGTGGTTAATTCAACGGACAGAGTGGTATTCCGATTGAAGTAAGGTAGCTTTTAATTAATGTCGGAATAGGAAGTGCCGTATGCTCCAGGCGTATGAATCATGGAAACTTCACAAATTTTAATCGGCTAAATTCACGAAAGTAAAGTATTTTGAGTGAAATTCTACGCAACAATGCACCAAAGTCTCCCGATCAGCACAAGGCGGACTGCAAGGTTAATCTGTTACAGTTCTGCCCTGTTATTAAAGCAGAAACGGGTTGGCAGAGTTAAGATACAGGTGATCAATGTCGGTGCAAATGCGTATCGCACTTTATAATCTAACGCTTTGAGTAAGAGGGTAACGCTCAAATCGGCCGACAATTCAGCTGCTCGACAATCATTCTCTGCGCCGCGTGCCTTCCCCCTTGGTTATGAAGTATTTCGTTAACGTAGTAGCACGCAAGATGAAGTAATGCCGACACCATTTGCAAAGCAGAGAAACTGTTTTTAAGAGTCGTTTTTCGAACAAGAATTTCCTGTTTCTTATACTGCTAGTAATAAATTTCTGTAACTTCTACAGATCTCTCTGAATTCGCTCATTAGGAGGCGTATTAAAGATCCCCAACTTCAAGAATTAGCTCACTTTCATATCTAAAGGATCCTGGATCGAGTTTAGGTGACATAAACTATGACCAACCATAAAGTGAATTTTTGACCGTCGTTCCACTAACAAAATATCGTATCCAAGCACCCCGATGACTTTCAAAGATCTCAAAAATAATTATGATTTATTATTCTACTCATGTTTTATCCGTAGAATGTCAGTTTATCAGTTTAAGTACAAAAAATAAGCATTGAAGTAAAAATTAGTCTACAGAAACATTATAATGACATATTTTCTCTTGAAACAAATCCAGGAAAAACTAATTAGAAATTAACCGATATCATCAGCAAATTTCTAATTGCTAAAATATCAGCAGTAAACTAATCTTATTCAAATATAATTTTTGATGTTTGGTTAACAATGGCCTTGCGTCAAAAATTAAAATTTATTAGAAATAATACCAAAAAAAGCGAAAAGAAAATTTGGAATTGTCACATCAGATAACGCGAACTGTACTCTCAGGAGATGGATGTGAGGCCCGGGGTGTAGTGTAGTTTAGAAAGGGAAAGATACAAATTGCGGTGCAAAATGGATGCCGATATATATGTTGTTATTGGGGGAAGGAGAATATTTCTAAGTTCTTTAAGAAACACAAAAAAAGAAGGTTAGAAAATCAGGAGCGATTGAGATCGGTTTACATGGGAAAAGAGAACATATAGTAAATATCACGCGTATCATGTATGATCTTAGATGGCCGATGGCGGGACATCTTTTAATAGCCTCGAGAGAGGGATGCGAGGAGGAGGCTGACAACGAGATCACAATGAGGGAGGAAAGAAAGGTTATACTGAATAAAAAGGAAGAGCAAAAGCATCCTCATGTTTATGAACGGCTAATAAATGACTGATACAGGTATGATAATAATATGATAGCTACCTGTAGCTATCATATTAACTAAAACTCCCCAAAACAAATTAAAATTTTTCAAAGAGTTCCGTCAGTTTCCTCCAGGAAGCTCCTTCGCAATTTGAAATATTGAAAAAATCAATGATTAAATCCGAGTTGAGGCAACGAGGATACAGAAAAATTTATAACTGACATAGTCCTAATTTAATATCTTATCTGTTACATCGATTTCTGCTGACTCTAAAAAAACTGCAATGCAAGTATTATCTTTACAATTGTATCGACAAATATGGTTTTCAATTGAATATTTAAATTCTGGGATAAAATGTTTTTCCAGACTAATTTTAATAATTTTTTAAAACATTTGGGTGCTTTTAATTGTATATTGTTATATTATTGTAAAATGACCGATGTAAAGGTCAAAGTATTGTTTTCGGATTAATGTAAAATAAATGAATAAATCGTAGATTCTTAATTGTCAAGATACTACATATTATCAGAACCTCAGGGTAGGAGATGGAGTTTGACCATTATGGTACTCGATTTGCAGCAAACTGGAAGTGATTAGTTACGATTCGCTTGACGCAAGCGTGGCTGAACCTCCTCAACCACGGATGTTCGTCAGAATTTTCATCTGGGAATTGGAATTGAGCGAGTTACACTGATGCGAAGTGCTGCGAATATCCAACTGTGGTCAAAAGTGCCGCTCAACTCATGTACGGCGATTGACATTGAACATTATTGACAACTTGCCTCTTAAAGCAGAGAGTTTTAAGTTTTCACCCATTCTGCACCCGTTATCCCCACATGAAAACTGACAGCTATGTTACACATTCTCGCTTTATTGAGACATGCACTACTTACACAGAAATTGAGAAATCCGGTGAATAAAATATCGACAAATACTTTGAAAT
Organism: Hetaerina titia; assembly: GCA_037158775.1. Lineage (NCBI taxonomy): Eukaryota > Metazoa > Arthropoda > Insecta > Odonata > Calopterygidae > Hetaerina > Hetaerina titia. The sequence continues at coordinate 83,963,993 of CM073773.1, read as the reverse complement.
CTATACTTTTGAAAATTTACAGTCGCACAGAAGAGACTTGCGATAAACAGTGAGATTATTAATTTTTTTTATAGTAAAGTCAGATTTTAACTATTTTTCTACAAGAAAATTTGTTGTAGTTAATCGTACCTGCATAAAATTATATGTTCTTCATTAGTTAAAAATATAAGTTATTTTCCCCAAATATATAGTATATGAATTGTCATAGAATACCAATAAAGTAAAACTTAACCTTAATTTGGCGGAAAAACGACGTTAGCTACTTTATTTTACATCCAAGCATATACCGGATGAATTAATATTTTGTTATTATCAACCTTCATATTATTAAGCCCGATAAGTATATTTATTAAAAATTATATAATTCAATTTCTGGAGCAAGTCACCGTCTCTATTGTACTGTTGTGTGTTAAACGAGCAGAGGAGCACGTCATAACCTCCTTATCTACCTTGAATAACTGAAGAAGTGAACACACATTTAAGTTAAAGGAAATTCTTTCGAAAAATGAAATCGGTAGTAAAAGAACCTCAATCTCTGATAATGGAGAAAGGGAGCGTGGGCAGAATATATAAAAATGTTGACAACAAAACTATTTAGAATTACGTAACAATATTATTTGTGCTAAATATTTATACAGAAATGAATATCGGAATAATGACTTTTGATCATAATACACAACTCCGTCATTTCGAAAACTTTTTATTTCGATCCTCCAAAATAATGACATTAGTGTATATCCATAAATATTATTTTAATATTATTTCTATTTGATGTTTGTTAATTGCGCCTCCTTTAAATCTATGGATAAATCATAGAAATTATATGAAAGTCAAACTTTTCTCAAACACTTTGCTGAGATATTCACAAATTTTCTCACGACAAATTGAAAACATATATGAGGGAACCGTAGCCATGGTATTATTGGAAGAATCGAGGATAAAACTTTCCGATGTTCCGTTGGATCCTATTGAACTCACAGACCCTTCTTGTTTAGTCTCACTACCTATTTAACCATTCATAAATAAGTAGCCTTTTATATCATCCGAAATTCCTATTGAACTCCTACCCTTACCTGCTTTCCCAAATAAACCCATTCTTTGCATGCAAGCTTAAACATCCTACCTTTACCTCTAAATATCATTCAGATCTTACCTCATAATGTCTTTTCCATTCATTTTGTTTAAATTTCACCCATCAACAACTATATATGCTCCCAATCATTATTAGTCCCTCCTGTCCCTTTTACTTTTAACATCAATAAAATATCCTCCAAAAATGTATGCGTTTTACTCAAAGGGTTAGTAGTATTTTGGATCCATATAATTATCCTTTTATATTTATGTGTTAACTTTCACGCCAGTTTGTAATTAGATTGCACATCATAAATTACCATTTATCTTTGTAAATTTTCCAACGCCTTAAGCTGTTCTACAGTTGTCCATATAGGACTACTCCCGAATACTTCCAATACTGGCTACATATAAGGACCACTCCACACTCTGCAATTTATCCTCTCCCTTTTCGACGTTCAACTTGGGAGCTTATAATGAATCCAATGATGCGATGCGATTCAGAATCCACCATAATGAAGGAAAAGATACCGGCAAAAAAAGAAAAAAAAAGAAGGAAGAGTCGAAATAGGACGAAAGGTAGAAAGGCGATGGAAAGAGACGGAGATGACGAGGGAAGGGTGATCATTTGGCGAAAGGGGGAATCGATACCTCCTCCCTTCCCTCCCTCCCACTCTTCTTCGCCACCCATCCCCTCGAACCCACCCGACTCCCCCACCCCTCGGGCTCCTTCGGGTCGTTTGAACGAAAGTGGACACCTCTCGATGGGCGATGGGGCGAATGTGTGCGTACGTGCAGTGGAAGTGGTTGGATGTGGGATAGGCGAGCGCAGGAGGGTAGAGAGGTGGGGCACGAAGGCGGGGTTAGACGAGGGGGAGAACGGGTGGTAAACGGGGCCAAGGGGAGGAGGAATGAGCGAGCCGGTGAGTGAGTGGCTATAAACTTGGTGGAGTCGGGGCGTGGAGGGTGTGAGCATTGGAGGAGGAGGAGGAGGGATCGGAGGAGGGCACGACGTAGTGTGATGGATGCATCCATCCTATCCGATGGGATCACGTGCTATTACGCGTCATGTGGCGCGTCCGTCTGTACACCGATGGCATTTTAGCAGGAAATTAAAAGGCCATGCGCGGCCGTGGACGGAGATGTGAGGTGGATGCGAGGGTTGAGGCGGGGTTTTTTTTTCTAGAGAGGAACGGGAGCCAGAGGGACGGTGGGTGAGAGATGAGCGGGTGGTTGGCTGGGCGAGAGAGAGAGCGTGGGGTAGAGAGAGCAAACGGTATGTGCGGACGCCGTACGCCGATGGTGATGAGCTGTCCTGGTTTCGGGTTTCGCCCTATCCGGAGGCGCCCACCCCCACTCCTCTCCCCCATACGCCATCCGCAAAATTCGGTTCGGATTCGCACGGGCGGGAAGGGAAAATAAAAACTAAGCTCGCTTATGGAATGTCCGGGAGTCATTTTGCCTCCGGAGGAGTGTATTAATTCCGTAATGCTCCGTGCCCTAATTGATGGGGGACGCACGATACAGCATCGAGCGCGTAGCAAACAGCTAACAATTTCCGTTTGAATTTGCAGGATTTCGTGCGGAAGGAATAACGGATTTTCTCTTTCTTGGTTAAATTTTTGAAAAATCCCTGTGGCAATTTGTTTACCTATAATCAACCAATTGACGAATAGATAATTGCACGGGAAAACAGAAGTGATGGTAAATAGAGTGCCATCCAACCGTGAGGGAGAATTCAGAATTGAAAAGAAATACTCGTCAACAATGTAAAATGGTGTAGAAAGGACAAATTTAGTTTCTTACGGCCTTTTCTTAGACTGAATATATTCAATAATATTTCCTTCCTGTAAAGGGTTTATTACACCACTCTAAAATGAATAGAAAGCAAAAATTGGAAAAATAATGCCTGCAAGTGATGCAAGTAGTTTTTAAAAAAAGTGATGCCCTCTGTAAAGTGTCATGATGACAGTTCATTCAAATATACCAAGCGGATGGAAATTTATTTATTTTGATGGCCCCGGTGGCGGAGGTGGCGGTAATGTCCTCGACTTCCAACATCTTTGCATGAATGTGGTATCTTAGGTTTTCTTGAAGGGCAAGATGAAGTTATAAAAAATGACTAAAAATCACGACGGTATTTTTTACGGAAAAATGGACTTAATGATTAAATTATCACACATTTTTTTGAGATCATGAAGACAATTATGGTATCATATTAATTTAGAGTAACTGTACACACACACATATATGCATAATATATATATATATATATATATATATACACATATATACATATAGTCACTTTCTTGAAAATACCACGAACGTGCACAATATTGTAAATTGACTAACTAGTCGACACAAACACAGAAACTGAAACACATAAAAGAGGGACTCACTGGTTCTCGAATTTTTGGTGGTGCAACCACCTTTCTCAAGAGGAATTAGGAACAGAACTCTATATATATATATATAGTTCTATGTATACATATTACGGTATTCTATGTATGCATATATGAGTAGAAGTATAATCTATAAAGGGGCAATCGAAAAATGGGTACAGAAACGTTGTAGGCATTCAAGATTATCTATGGTGAGATAGGAATCAAATACATTTTTATATGATTTGGAAAGAAGTGTGGAATAAAGAAAAATGAAGGTGACAATAGTGCAATGCCATGTCGGGGTAGCGTACTAGACTATAGGACAGGAAAAAGGTCAAAAGGCACACTGCCACCCATTTTACCACCTCTATTCCGCTAATATTAAACGCATGCAAGTAGCCCATTCATCATCAATTGAATTGAATCAATTGAAAATTCCTATTTATTCCCCCTTCCAATTATCCTTTTAAGCCTTTTGGACTCCTCGGAAAGTTTGTTGTCTTTATCGAACTGATATCTCACTGATTCCGGTTATGGAAAATTAACTAAATTAAAAATATTTTACAAATTGTATGACAATGATTTTGTTCGTTCAAAAACTATCACTTAGATTCCGATGCAAAAGAATATTAAATGAACTCTTTAGGAAAAAATGAATTTTAAAGAACATCTAAGAGTTACAGCAAATTAGATACGTTTCAAAATGAAGATGTTATGGAATTTTCGTCGTGGGAAGTTCTCATTTAATTTGAAGCTATACATTTCAGAAAACTAAACGCTGAGCTCGAGAGACTGATCAACGGGAACCTATTCTTTTTTATGTTATAAATGTATCATCGTGTTTAATTTAATATTTAACTTAATTCAGGTTTCCATCCGAAAACTTGCATTTTGATTCCAGAAAAAGTTTTAGTTTTAGCACTTCATGGAGACTGTTTGTACTTATGTACTTGCACTATTTTTGTGTCCATCTCTCAGCTGTTTACCTTCCATCCTTGGAATGTTATTCCCCATTTCATTGGTGGTTTGACATGACAATCAATACTTTTACTCCCAATGTTATCCCATTGGCCTTTTTCCTCGGCCAATCCATTACATCTTACAATCCATTCCGCCAATCTTAATTCAACCGCATACCCCTACAAACCCCACGTACGACCTACTACCTTCCAACCCTATAACTGTTCACGCCTTTTGCCTCATACCCTGTTATCCTCTTCTTTTTCTTTTGTTTGGTGGAACTCAAGAAAAACGAGCCCTAATATCATGAAAAAGGGAGCCCGTTTCTACTTCTGGCCTCCCTTCTCCCTCCACATCTCTTCCTATTTTTTTCTCTCTTTCTCGTATCTGTACAGCACTCATTCTTCATGCCGCCTTCTCCTTCTCACTGTTTCCCCTTCGAGTTTTCTGCCCTGCAATTTCATTCAAATGGACTGAAAGGCCGATTCTAATGATAGGGATCCACAGGATCTGAACTTAGCCAGTTCAGACTCGAATTGGATATGTATACCGTGGTGCTTTAAGGAAGAAGGATCTCACCTCCGTATTGTTTGGCCTGTAACTGATCTTCTCAAAGACTGAATGCCCGGCGGTGTTCACGTCGACTTGAAATTAGTATATTGTACTCGTATGAGTCCCTCTTTTATGTGTTTCAGTTTCTGTGTTTGTGTCGACTAGTCAGTCCATTTACATTATAACTCTGATAATTAGATATTTGGATGGGATATATACGGCAAAGATTCTTTTTCACGTGATCCCTTATTGCAGTCTAAAAAGCGTTTATGCCTATCAAAAGAAGTAAACGTTCGTGTGGCTGGAATATGATAGGTACTGCATTCAAATAAGCTACCTACCTGTACATATACCCTCATACTTTGCTCAATGTAGCATAAAATTTGATCAAATGGACGTCAACTTCAACGTCGCCCCTGGTATAGCTGCAGCTCGCGTTACATCTACGTATAGTGTGTAGTCGCATTGTCAGTCAAGTATCTCTAAGGAGGTCTAAGGAGGTAATCAATGGCTTAAGGATTGATTGATGTAAACATTTTTTTGCGATGCATGATCGAGTTTTCAACTACTGTTAGCTTACATTTTGCCTTAGATTTGAAAGATTAATTAAGATCATAAACTTTCTTTCCCGACTAGCACCTTTAGTAGTGTTACAATCGGCCATTATGGGGGCCGAGAGATAACTATTCGCGCCATTGAGAATCGACGAGTAATTCGATAGTAGTAGGATGTTCAGGGATTGGAGGAAGGGTGAAGATAAACCCAGAGTCGACATGAACATACGCTTAACGGAGGACGCCTTGGGGTCTGCAGTTTAACCTCCCTTCCGACGGTTGGAGTACTTCACTTGAAGTGCTCTCCACGTAACAGCCCAAGAAGGTATCGGGATACCAATGAAAAATGCTGCCATTATCGAGATTCAAAACCGGGACCTCGGAATGAGAAGCCATTAAACTGAAAATCCAACCATTTGACCCCCGTATCACCTTAAGTTCACCTGGTTTTAAAAATAAGAGAAAATCGCCTATTAACAATTTTAGTCATGTAGACTGAAAAATAATAACCGTGCTGGATCCCATTACATCGGACAGAGGAATGAATATTTAAATATTTTGGCCCTAGTTCAATTTTCATTTCAGTAATAGTGAAATTATAGCAAAACAAGATAAAAAAAAACAGTTTCATGCCTTGGGAAATGACCGAGGATAGCTGTATTAAATATTCTTCGCCAAATTGCATACTCGAATTTTTAATGACAAACAATGCTATCCATTTTGGCAATTAGAAAAACAATAATTGTGTCAGCATTTTTGTAATCTGTCCCCCAAGTCGAGAGTTAGGCCTCGGTTTGAATTTAGTAGCCACGTTTTTATATCTAACAGGGTGCTTATCTTAAGAAATTAATATTATCTTTGCTTTCTACAGAAATCTGTAGAAAGCAAAGATAATATTAATTTCTTAAGTTAAACATGGAATTCTTCAAAGTTAAGGCCTCAACCATTCAGGGTGCTTATCTTTAAACAGAGTGAATTAGAACTGACTATTTTTCCATCCATTTTCATAAAAGCAATTAATTTCCTAAACATAAATTCGGAAGGCAAAAACCAACTCATATTTCATTCTCACTTGTTATTTTTTACGATATAAAAATTCATTCGTACCCGCTTTGATAGATGATTCAGAGAGCGTCGCAAGTCGTCAGGTGATTTGGCGTCTGACTGTACCCTTCACTCACGTAGAAAGTATTGCCATCATCAGAATTCTAAAAATATTCATTCATACTTTCTCTCGAATCCAAACGAGTCAAATTGAACAGTACTAAATGACTCAAGGGATTTTTTGATTTTTTAATTAGAATGAATATGAACCCATATGTAACATTTTTGCGGGAGTGGCACTAATCCTTGAGCGGAAGGGTTTCAAGTTGGGGTCCCATCTGGTGTTCAGGACGCTGATGTGATTCGTAAAACGTGGCTGTGAAACAAAAATTCGATACCCAGACTCGGCCTATATCCCTACACAAGACTAATATATTTCTAATAATAATCTTCCATTCACCGCACATAATGCTATCACTCGGAGGGATTGGCTCACGTGGGGGTTGTGGTAAGGGTAAGAACGTTCTCGACTCGGAGGCGGTGGGCGGGACAGAATGTCCGCGTCCCCACCCCTCCTTCCGCCTCGCGGCGGCAGCGATTCATGCCATTGCTCGGAAAACTCCAGGGCGGAGATCACCCCTTCCCATTTGGAACTCATCCCGCGAAGAGCGTTCGGTCGTAGTCATGTGGGGGAGGTGGAGGGTTCCCGGTAGAGGAGAATAAGGCCATCCCATCAACACCCGGAAGTCTGGATTCCTCCCCCGTCGATGCCGAAACCAGCCGAGGGTGTGTGCATGGGGCGGTTGGGGGTGGGAGAAGGGTAAGGTGGGGGGAAGAGAGAGAAGAAGGCTTTCGCGTTGAGGAGGGTTCAGGGAGTGGGCTAGCGAAGGGAATGGCATGGGGCGAAGGGATTCTAATAGGTGTGGAGGTTCCATTTGAGAAAAAAATATATTGCCCACCTACCCTCCCTTCGAAAGTAGTTTTCCAACTGAGCGAGATTCTTTTATTTCATCCCTTTTCTCCCTGCTTTCTCCCACTCCACCCCCCTCCGCCATAACCCGCCCTATCCCTGCACCTCAACCCTTTCCTCGTCCCTTATCCCCGCCCTTCCTTCTGCTTCGTCCCACGCAACCCGCCCAACTGACCACATGCCCCCGGCTCCCCTAACGAACACCACGGAGGGAATGTGCGCCATTTTACCGGCCCTTTAAAAGAAAACATTGGTGGACGGAAAAAGAAAACACGAGCGAGAGTGTACCTCCCCATCTCTCTCCCCCTTTGCCCTTTACTTCCCGCAAGCACCACCCTTCTCGTCCCGTCCTCCACTCATCCCCTAACCAATGGCTCCCAACAAATGACCCCACCCCAATGGTCTCTCGTCGCTTGGGCGTTGTTACGTGATGGGATGGGGGGACTAGTTGGTGGCGGAGGAAGGCATGATGAAATGGTGGCACAGGAGGAGTTCGTTCGTTGGTTCCCCCGAAGACTTTTATGTATTCTGAGGGACATTTCTTGCACATATATGGGTACAATAACAATAAAAATATATGTATACATGCTTAAGATGTACGGAGAAAGATTAATATCATATCGCATATTACCAAGAGGTAGGGGAAAATATATATGAAGGATAGGATCAACAGATGAAGGATGAGAAGGCATCATAAAGCGAAACTATTGGAAGACTTTATAGGAAAAGGACAAGAAAACTATGGATGAGAGACGAATCTATAAGGAAAGTAAATGAGAAAAGGTAATGGCAGAATGGGAGTAAAGAATTAGGAAGAAAGTACGATGAGGTTAATAATGAACTGAGGTGAGAAACTCTTCGGGTGAAGAAACTGTCATGGAAGATTTAGTGAATGAATGAGATTCAGAGATATGGAGGCTTTTTAACGGAAGGGAGCAAGAAGAAAGAAACCGTGCACAATAGGTGGGCACGTTATAGATATATCAGGAAACTCACAAAACGAACCAAAAAGTTTAAAGAGAATTAGAAATAACACAATTGATAGTTGTCGGCGTAACTTTAGGGAATCGATTCATATTGGAAATGAAAAAAATAGTAACTTTGTGATTCCACAGAAAATTTATTACGATACGACCCGGGTTTCGACGTTCAACGTCAACTTTAGGTCTCCACCTGAAGGGAGGCATAATGTTTGCGGAATTGATGAAAAATTTATTGTAATATAGGGGTGAAACGTTGCGTCTTGTTAGGTTAAAAATGTAGGCAGGTTCTGACTTGTGTTAAAAGAAAAACCCACTTTAAACAGCACACTACACAATAAAAATACTTTTAATATATAAGTTACGACTTTGCAGAATAGGATATACTTCCTCAAGAGCTCAAGGTTATGTAGACCTAAATGAGAACTGTACTGTTACTCCTTACGAATTTACCTTTACGGCGTAACCTCGGTGAGGGACTCACAAGAAAATAAATTTTCTCTCCTTCCACTTGAGTGTTACTCCTCCCTCCTCTCAATCCCAATGCCCACCTGACATTTCACCGGCACAGGTGTTTATTGACAGAAGATGAAAAAGGGGATGGGCTTGGAGAGGTAAGAAATGAAGAGGGGCGAAGAAGTGGAAAGGGACAAGGAAGAGAGAGAGCGAGAGAAAGGACTGCGGAACAGTGTAAACAGATTGGTTGATGGACGGAGGGACGGCGAGAGAGGGAGGGAACATTAACTGAGGAGGAAGGGGAAGTGGTTTGAATGAAAGAATGTGTGTTAAGGTGAGAGCGGTGGGTAGGAGAGGGTGAGAGAGAGGTATTTGGAAAGGAAGGGGAGTATAAAATGTTCGGGAGGGATGGGGAGTAGAATGTATTTGTGTGTGTATGCCAGGAGGATGGGCGAGAGGTTGTAGGAAGGCGGTGTAAGGGCATACGGCGAGTAACAGTGGTTCGGCCAATCAGCAAAGTGGGGATACGTCACTGCCCAACCCCCTCTAACGCCCCGGGATCAAGCAAAGGGGAGTTTGAGGGAAGGAGGGAAGACTGGAAGGGACGGAAGGATGGAGCCGGAAAGGAAGGAAAAAGGGTGGTCGAGTGAGAGGGAAGTTGTAGTGTTTTTGGGCAATGGGTGGGCTGGGATTTTTCATCTGGCGGTGAAGAGGTCCATATAAGAGAAAGGTCTGGGTGAGTGCAAGGGTGGGAGATGGATGTAAGTGAACGGTGGGGGGGGAGGAGAGGGAGGGTATAGTGATGGGGAGAGGAAGGAAGGGGAAGACTGCGGGTGAGTGGCGCGAAGAAGATTTGGTGATGAACAAGGTGTTGAAGGAGGAGGAGACGAGGAAGGAGGAGCGGAGGGAAGGAGAAGAACAGGGGGGGGGCGAGAGTCCGCGGCGGGAGTGACGAGCTGGAGAGGAGAGGTGAAATGACGCGTTAAGGAATGAGAAACGGGGCAGGTTGGGGAAGAACTGAGAAGTGACTCCATCACTTGAGGAAAAAAAAGGAGTGTATTGTGGATGCGATTGGAAGAACTTGCAAATACAGGCGGAAATGATTGACGAGGCTAACGCGCAGAAGGCAGGATTCCCTGAGGTAAGGAATTTCAGACACTGACGAAAACTTTGATGCGATAGTTTTTAGCGGATTAAGCTAAAAAAATGAAACGTCGTTTCATCAAGTGCCCCCACATATACATATTTAATATTGCTGCATAGAAACCGTAAACGGATACATATGCAATGTCCTATACTGTTCCTGCAGACAATTCTTAAAATTGACAATTTAACATATTCCTTTACACGGTAGTTTTGCAAATGGTATCCGTGATAACTCTTAAGTTATACTGGTTATATAAAAACGTAGAGAGTATTGACATAAATTAAAAATTAATTCAGATAAACATTTTAAAATCACTGTCACATACTCGACCGTTGCAATTAACTCCCATTTAATGACATTGTTTCACGTAAAGTTTTTAAAGTAAGGAATGAATACGAGTGAAAATGCTGTGCTTTATCATAACTTATCACAATATATGTGATGCGTATAACCAGGAAAGATAAGGAGTTGTTTTTACAATGTTTTAACTAAAAAGATAATATTGGATTGGGAATCATACAACAAAGTAATTAGTTATGTTTGTAATCAATGTATATATATATATTATGTACATATAAGCCACTCTTGTATATGTATATATAGGTATATATATGATTTCTTCGAAGTAACACGGAAGTGTTGAATAAAAAACTTAGACAGTAACACAGTACGAGAACACTTAAAAAGAACACTCACAATAATATCTTGATAATTTCGACGGACTCGAACTCCGTCTTCTTCGGAAGACAAGATATGACCGAGCTAGGTATATATATGTATATACACAAGGGTATATATATTATTATACATATATAAATTGAGAAGCGAGATAGTGATACCCAAAAAAACCACCGAGAAATACAGACAAATGAAACACACACATTCAAAATTTTTGGTGGCCACCTTCCTGTGGGGAAAGAAGTAACTTTGAATGAAATATATATCCACGCAGACATATAGATACAAAACATTCACGCACCATATTTTATATTTTACGTAACACAAGATGGGGTGACAGAGTCTGCTGAAAGTCAAAATAGACGAAAGAAATATGATAATTAGGAGCTATTTATAATGCCAGAGGTGAAAGATCGAGGAACATAAATCCAACAAATTGTCTGAATGTTACTGATTATTGGAAATTTCCCCTTCGGATTTTGCAAAATATTTTACTCATGTATATTTTACTCACTCAGCTCTTTATCATCAGATACTTGAATTCATAAAAGATTTGTAATAATTAGCAAGGACTTATTTTTACTTTTATATAAACGGCTGGAAATACTACTATATTGGATATCATATAGCGAAAAGTTTCTTTGGAAAAATAGTGTCGAAATCCAAAGCCTGCCAGTTTCCATCAATTCAATTTCCAATGTCATTTCAAATTAATTAAAAAATTGATTCATTTTGCCATTATCTTAATCGATTCTCATAATAAGTAGAATAAAATATTACCTTAACGCTAATGTTTGCGTAAAATATCTTGGCAACCTTCCGTCACTTCGCGTTCTGTTGAATTAAATAAAACTAAAACATATTTATATACCGTTCAGGGCACGAAGAAAGATGTTTTATGAAGGTTTAAACTAAAAAGATCAATTTTTTGGATGATACATGATGAAACCGCAAGATTTCGAGCGTTTTAGACCTTCGAATACCCTCAAAGTCAATCCAATTCCTCCTGGATCATCTCATCCGCGAGGAGAGTCGTAGTTGATTAAAGACACCCACCTGGTTCGAGTGATTATGATCTTCTCTTCCTTTTCGCACACACGACCCACGGGGGAAGGGCACGAGAGTTGTTATATGGAGTGAGGTAACCAGTGGATGGGATGGCGAAAGGGGTGAGCGACGGCGGTTGGGAAGGCGACGAGGACGTGGAAGAGGGAGGAGGGTATGGATGGGCAGGTGTTAAAGGACGGGTTGAGGTGGAGCCCAAAGGGGCGTGGTCGCGCCCTGCGATCAGAGGAGTCTAGTCGCCGTCTGCAGGGGGGACGGGCGGTGGGAAGGGGATCGGTCGAGCAGGGGAGGGAGTAAGTTAATTTTTCATCGACTGCTACGGCGTGCGCGGTTGTCAACGTGCGGCGTACGATGTCGAGGCGGAGGAGGGCGACCGTGAGAATGGGGAAAGAAGGGTGAGGTGCGGGGCCCGTTGACTTGGTCGGTGGGATGAGAGTCTTTAGGGATGCCAGCTTTATTTCAGAGTTACGATCCGCAAATATGCCTTATAAACAAGCGGGAATCAATGGACTCAAAGGGGGGGGGGTTAGAATGAGAATTCATCAGGAAAACCTTTAACTTTTTTCGAATTACCTTCTAATGTATTTTACTTGCCATCACTCTCGTTTCATTTTAGAAATTACTAAGTTTTCACAGTGCTGATACAGCCGGAAATAATCTCTCTACCATTTTAACACGGTAGAAATGGTTATGAAATGAAGGTTAACATAGAGCATATCTGACCATTCTCTTCTATTTTGTCGTTTTTATGTCACATCGAAGTCTAACCCTTTCTGTTAAGGTTACATTTGCAGGTAAACATTTATTCATCCCACTGTGGATTCATGATTTGTTTCCTTTTAGAAACATCCCGTGAGGAGAAAGTTCATTTCATCGAGTCTGCATTTTGGGCACAAGTGGAAATCATCATGATAACGGATAATGGATTTAACTACTTCACGCAAAGCAAGAAATATCGAGGTGTATTAATCCAGGGCGTATGTTACCCATTCCAAGATATTTATTGTCAGACCAAAATAAAATATTCACCAAATTTGAATTTAGGAATGTGATCGATAAATTTTCAGTTGAGCAAATCAGAAATTTTGGTTGTCTAGCAGAAAATTTCATAAAATCCTACTTTCTTCTTCACTTTCCAATAATTAATATTGCTCATTTTGTTTTGATTCCTTGTTGATGATATATTTCATTACTTATATATTTTAGTAATAAAAAAATTGAGTTAACTTTGGGCTTATTGGGTTCTTCTTGTACACCCGTCATTAATACTGTTAGTATTCGTTAATGTTACCATTTCTTCTAAAAATGTAAGGAAACTCCACTATACGAGGATTATTGAATGATAGTCGTATTTCTGCATTCTATTGAGGAAACAAAAAAATACACACACATATATGACAATAATAATAATTAGATGATTTATAAAAATTGTAATACACAAAAACAAAATGATATGCACTCTTACTACCTTCCCTTTTAGTGACTGGGAGCTCGATAAGAATGAAGATTTGATCCAGTTTTCATCACGTGCATTTGTTATATCATTTAGTTTGAGTACTCGTGACGCCAAAGTATTAATTATTTTGGGAGAGATTTTGACCTATCTAACTGACTTATCGGAACGAGATCGAAAACAAGAGGTTCCCTTAAGCTCATCAAAGCGGAGGTGGATATTATTTCCTCGATGGCTTTTCTTGGTGTGTGGGCGAGTAGATGGCAACGTTGCCCACTATGAATGCGATAGGCCAGCGGCTTGTTTGGGGGCGGACGGAGCAGGAGGAAGCGGGGTGTGTGGAGTCTGTGGGAGCGTGACATGGGGAATGCGATGTGATAGCGAGAATTATGTACGAGATGACCCTGCGTGCAGCACGCGAAATGACTTGGTAATTCCTCTCGCCTCCATTTCTTAACGTTTCCCCTCGCACACTTATTAAGCATTCTTTTTCTACCTCCACCGTTCTCCCATTAGTACTCCTTATCTGTTCAGTTTCATTTGACTCAAACATTTTACTCACGGAATGAATTATTCCACAGCCAGCGTTAGGAAAGACGTTCAATATAAGGTATTCGTATTAACTAACAACACATTAGGGAATTAGATTAATCTCGTTTTAGAGGATAAAATCCGAGACTTGGTATTTTAGGGTGGTCATAAATTCTGTTAAATTCCGCTATTAACAGCTGCTTGATACAGACTGAATTATATCTCGCACTTGTTCCAAACGCAATTACTCTCTGGCTCGAATTAAAAGCAACGGCAACGTCTACAACAAAATTAAGATTTTGACACGATGAAAACGAAAAACACGGGAATAATTAAAATATTCATATTCCGCATATTATGATTATTAACCCCCTTAAACTTAGACGTCCGATTGAATATTCAGTGTGGCACAAAACAGCAGGAAATATCAGGATGAAAAGTGAAGATTTAAGCAAGATACAGGGTTCGTCCGGAAAATAAGTGCACTGAGCTCAGGAAAAAAATTTATTACACTTTTACATATCTTAAGCTAATATTCCTCAAAATAGGACCCTTGTGAGTCGATACACTTGTTCTAGCGGCGTTCCCATTCCTAGAACGCCCCCGCGAAGGCATCATCGGGAACCTCTCGAAGACACGTCGTCACGGCCTCTTTGACGGCGTCCAAAGTCCCGTATCGCGTTCCTTTCAAACTCCTCTTTATCTTCGGGAACAGAAAGAAGCCCGGTGGTGCCAAGTCCGGGCTGTAGGGCGGGTGCGGCAGCGTTGCCACGCCGTGCTTGGCCAAGAAGTCCGACACGACAAGCGCGGTGTGAGACGGCGCATTCTCGTGATGCAGCCGCCAGATGTTTTTGATCGCTGGCCGGACGCGGGCGACTCGTTTTCGAAGCCTGTCGAGCACTTGGACGTAAAATGCAGCATTTACAGTTTGTCGTTCAGGCACAAATTCGTAGTGGACGACTCTCCTTTTGTCAAAAAAGACTTATTTGTCAAGACACTTATTTTCCGGACGAACCCTGTAGATGGATAAAACAAGGATGGAATCAATAAAATAAGAGTACAGTGCGCATGGCTTGAAATTAAGCGATTGCGGTCGGTATGAGATGTAAGATGCAGTGTAGAGGGTTAAAAATGAACAATGCGTAAACAAGGTCTAAAATTTCAAACCTTTCGAATTAGAAAATCTCAAAATTTGTAACAAAAAATGTATGTAACATGGTAAATCATATTTTTTATATTTTTCCTCAACCATTGCCATTCTTAGAGTAAACAAAAATAAGTAATATTTAAATCCTTTGACTAATACAGCATATGAAAGTGTCTGAGTATTTTTAACATATTACTGCAAAAAATAACATATTTGTTTCGAAAACTGACATAGGCTACGGGTTCAACTTCCTATAGAAAAAAAAACATAAACCTAGTTAAGTTGATCTTTGAAACCAAAATCTTCCTCAATACACACGCTATGTAAAACAATCCTGTAGCTTTATATTCGAATGTACTTTGGCAAATATGAAAACTTTTTCACAGAAAAATGTTTGGATACTATGAAATTTTCAATTTCCCAGCATTAGTTTAGATTCGATATTATAATTTAACCAAATTTGAGTATAATGTAATAAAAAATTATCGTTAAAACATTTAATATTTTGATACATTGTTTCAGGTGACACCTAAAAAATTGAGTCGAGTCAAATGAGAATGAAATCCATTTCCAGCTGGTTAACATTAA
Organism: Hetaerina titia; assembly: GCA_037158775.1. NCBI lineage: Eukaryota > Metazoa > Arthropoda > Insecta > Odonata > Calopterygidae > Hetaerina > Hetaerina titia. The sequence continues at coordinate 83,948,413 of CM073773.1, read as the reverse complement.
CATTTGGTGTAGGTTAAATGCTAAAATGACATAGAAATACCTTGGTCCTGGCACAGGCACATTAACGCTTAAGCATGGAGGCCGCATTTAAATAAGTTTAACTATAAGATCAGCATCCATTGGGAGGACATTTTTTTATACTGTTGCGGTAAATAAATTAGTATTAACATTATTGGTAATAACCAGTTAAGGTAGATTTTGGACGGGCAAGGCTATTAAATAGAATATTCCAATTCCATTTTCCTTCTTAAAGAAATACAATTAATACTCAACATTGTAATAAGCCCCACTTCAATTCCGAATACTTTCTTCCTCCCTTCATTCCGTTCAGCAGGTTCATCCGACTGCCTAACGTTTCCTCGTTTACCTAACGCTATCTCCTTTACCTCAGCCTTCAACACTGCACCACCAATCAAAATGCTCTGCATCTATCTTTCTGCCTCTTTCTGATATCTTCCAAAATCTTCTCTCCACCCTCACCATGCAACATATAATGAGATTTAAAAAAAATTTAGAGATATGAATTAAATTAATTCACTTGAAGTGTTAAAAAATGTTCTTGCAATATAGTTTAGTATTTGGCCGATTAAATTACCTATGACCTTTTTAAACGCTATTATTTGTTCTAAATACGGTGCTCCTTGTCATAGTATTTGTACTACGATATTAATCCGACTGAGTGCCTACAGTTGGCTGGTAACATTCATATAAGTCTGTTAATTTTTCTTACCGCAATTCATGAAACTTTCCTCCCTGTCATACCTTTTTCTTCTTCTGCAAAAAATTAATATTTCGCAGAGAACATCTACTTTCTCTTCCCAGTGTTGCGTCCGTTCTGCACATGGTAACCTTGAGCGCAGCCGATCTAAATGTTTTAATTACCTCATTCCTTCTCAGACCCTTCTTAAATGTCCCCTTCGTGCCCCCATCATCATCATGATCATCTGTTTGACCACATTTCAACGATTTTGACTTTATTTTTTACGTTTTAGCGACATATTTTCCCCTCCGCAACCCTCATATCCTCCCATTCCTCCGTGCTCCACAAATTTAGCCTCACCCGCCGAACAATATGACCGCGAGTTGTCTCGGCGGAAAAACCCCTTCCCGCCCTCCTCTCTCCCCTACCCCTTACTCTTTTTGTCTGCCCTCCACCTGAACAGTAATCTCCCGGAATCTCCATTTTCTCCCTTCTCATCACATGAACCGCTCCTTCCTTCAATCCTCTCTCCCAAAACCCGTCGCCGCTTCAACCCCCCTCTCTGTCCCTCCCCCCTTCCCCCAACCCTTTAAACGGTCAAGCTCTGGCCACCACCCCTACTTCCATGTACGCCTCCCTCCTATCCCTTTATGTCGACCGTCCTAACCTGACCCATCGACCCATAAGGTCCTCTCTCTCTCTCTAGCCGGTGCGTGTCAACGTCCCTCTGATTACATCGAATTCATATCCTCTCTCCGACCGCCTTTCTTCTCGCTCTTCTCTCCCATCAAACTCCCGTCCCCACCACCTCCCTCTCCCTCACCCTCAGGCTGTGCTTTCGTGCCTTCCATCCCCCCTCCTCGCCTCCGACCTCCCCGCGACACCCCCGCCCCACCTCCCCGCGCGCCTCTCCACGAGCCCGTCCGTCGGACACGAACGCCAGGCTCCTTTTCCCGTCTATGGGGGGAGGAATGTCTTTTGGATGCGGTTAATTTAAGGGCTCGAAAACCATGGGTTTAATATCCGGTGGGGGGGAACTTCTTTTTTTTTTGCTTCTCATACCTGCGTTCGAGAGGAATGATTTGAATTTTCAATGGAAATGAGAGGGATGGGAAATTTTTTTGCGTAATACGGCTCATTGCCATTACGACTTAGTTTTTTAATCCCCGAGGGAGGGAGGAGTTCTGCGATGCGTAATTAGGTATTAGACACTTCAACTGCACAAGAAGATCAATTCAAATAGTGTAAATAGTAGAGTGACGATGGCTCGTTTAAAGGGTTTTAACGTCGGGGAGCACCTAAGTACTCGTACTTGAATTACTGAATCTAGAGAGCACATTAAAAATCTGCTTGATGTCAAACTTTACCGAGAAATACTGTTCGAATTTTGTGCAAATATTTAACCATGTATTTAAAATCAAAAATCAACGCGGTTTAGGCAAATCTACTCCGGTTTTCTTTTACCAACTTTTACATAGGCACCAAAGGGTCATGCTCTTGCGATGAACACACAAAAAGTCAACTCCTCTAGCTGAACTAAATCTTAAAATTGCTTGTAACATACCACGTATTTACCGTACTCTTGTTTTAGTGTCAAATTATATTTAGTAAAGACAAAAAGGTAGTTGGTTTTAAAGTTTTTACACCTATTTTAAGTACATACTTTTATTTAAAATAATGAATGAAATATTTATTGTAAAACTAGTTTTATTTTTACTCATTAGTTTTCAAATTATAACCACACTTGTATTAACGATGTCACAAATAAAATAAACATTACAACTAGAGTAACAGATAAATTGCAACAACGAAAAAGCAGCTGATACAAAAAACGCTTTTCCTGACCCTGAGGCAAAATTTTAGTCATTAATAACCAATTTACTTTGATTAAGAGAATTTAGTAGGATAAATTCTTATAATTTTTCCAAAATGTATTTGAATGAAGAAATCATGGCAGAAATATGCATTTTACCGGATGCTACTCAAATAATTATTAATATTCAATGGCGTTAGAATCTCACGGGAAACAGTGAAAATAAATGAATATATGCTAGAAATAATCTCTATTAGAGCAAAGCTCCATGATATTATAAAAAGTTATCTTGAGCGACATTTTGTGGCGGAATTAATAAGCCATTCAATCATCATGCAGAAGATATATCAAATAGTTGCCTAAAGCGCAGCATGAAAAATGCAACATGTATTAATGTTATATATATATATTACCTATCAGTTAACGGGATTATTGTTACGCAGTAGGATTGAATCTTTCTAAAACTTATGCCTATCTTATTGAAGTTAAAAAATTATTACCATTTAATTGAATCTCTTTTATAATCTGGAAAATTCATAAGCAACCAAATGAAGTTCGTGTTTTCGCTATACACTATGACAAGTGTTATTCCGGACGTTGCAATTTTTTCTGCACTCTGATTAAGGTAGTAAGGTTCTCTACAAGGCAGTCTACTGCCAAGCAATAATCGTCTTTCGTACCTCAGATCAATAGTATCTTCTAAGTCTTCGAAAGTTGTTTCTTCAAGAACTCTAACCCTTTCTTCACTCTAATTTCATAATCGACATCTGCCTAAATATGACACGAGTTTATGCTGGAGAAAATAGCTTTTACCTTTAATACTCTCAATCAGTTAATCTACGTGATTTGATTTTAGCCTTAAAGATTTTTATTGGTTATGAAATTGGAACAAACTAAATAAATTATAACTACATTTTGACATAGATGAAAAAGTATGGAAGTGGACTGTATTCAATGATTATGATCACAACGGGGGAATGTGTTCCTTCTCGATGATTTCGAAGTCCGAACACGGAATCCTGCCTAAGGCATAGATGTCAGGGTGTACCACGATGATTTATGTTGATTGGATTTTAGATTGCGGAATAGCCTCCACGATGGAGACAACTTAGCCCCTAAAATCACCCTCTGCCCTATAGGAATGAGTCTATAAACTGCCAGACGCCCACAAGATCGTGAATCGTTCAAATCCTATAAAACACAATGGAATGAACTTGTGCTAATTCGTTAACAGCTCAATAGATTTTCGCATTTGGAATCAAACATGGAGATAATCTAACATCACATAAGGGTGATTAGTTACTGGAGGAAAGTTATAAGAGACTGTGTTTTCTTTGAAGCATGCTTTTATCAAAATAATCACTCCCAAATTGTGTGAAGGTATTGGTGGTTGAGTGGAAGGTATTTCAGTGGCTAAGTGAATCAATGAGCTCCATTTCTTTATAAATCGGGTACTTTTTACACAAATATGTTCCACGCTGGCACAAATGAATTTGTAAAATTGTTATTATAAACCAATTAGTCTAATCGTGGATAAGAAAAAGCAACAAATTTATGTTTTACGTAATTAAACCATTGTATATATATATATATATGTATATTCAAACTCGAAAATCCCGCCATACGGCAAACAAATATTATTTTCGCACATAGACATATAAGGAAAGGGGATAGGAAAACACATAAAAGACCAGCACAGGAAAGGTGGGGAAGGCGGTTTTGAGCAGATCACAAATGTAAAAATATTTCCTTATCCGGGATTTGAACCACAGACCTTCCACTTTCCGGGCGGATGCTCTAACCGCCTTCCCCACCTTTCCTGTGTTGGTCTTTTATGTGTTTTCCTATCCCCTTTCCTTATATGTCTATTTTTATGTGCGAAAATTATATATATATATATGTATAAGTTATATATATGTATATATATGCACACACACAATGGTATACTTAGTTATACATGAATATATGATTCTGATGTCGCCGGTCGAACCGTCGAAAAGTCAATACATACTGTGAGTGTCCTTTCTTTATGATTCTGTGTGTTGAATATTTTGTATCCGTGTGTTTGTGTGTTTGTGCGTCGCCGGAGAGCGTAAATTTCAAAGATATAAAAATGATTTTGATATTTCTCTGAGAAAGTATTCCCACGAGGACATTTTGGGTATACTCGCTTTATTCCACTAATATTTATCCATAACGTTGCACTTAATATGGGAAGAGCGTTAAGGCACTGCTTTACACCAAAGAGTGTCCTGGTTGCCTCATACTAGTATTTTTAGAGTTTCCTTTCCCTTCTTGGATAAGTTTATTTACCCAACTTTCCTCGCATTTCACCCTTTCTTCCTTGTTTGGAACTCTTTTACTTGGAAACCTTTTCACCGGTAAGACTGCCGCAGTATCATATTCGTATTTGTGAATGTAGGGTCTTGAGGAAGCGAATTAAACGGTTAAACGTTATCCTACTAACCGTTGTACTCTATACGATTTCTAATTTATCCTCACCCAAAACAATTGCAGTAGATAGCGTTAATTCTCTAACTGCGCCATAGAACAACAAATATAAGGATATAAATACATTCTAATCATTAATTGTAATTCGCATTGAATATCATATTCAATGCGAATTACAATTAATGATTATATGCAATCATATTATATGCAATTCAATGCAAAATGTAATGGCTGATATTTCTGAGCTTAAGATAGAAAAGAATAAGAGGCACAAGAACATTGAATAGAGGATAAATGAGGTAGGAAGATGAGATCAATTTGAAGGCATAAATATGCATATACTACTCGTACATTCTATGAAATCCTCAAATGTGCGAATAATGAATCAGACGAGAGAGCAAAACGCCGTTAGCCAACATAAATATAGATAGAAAGATATAGGGTTTTGTTTGGAGTTACAAAGTATTTATTTGATAGTTGTGTCCATCCAAAAACCTACCTTAACCGGTAGATTACCTAATAATAATAATAATAATAATAATAATAATAATATATATATATATATATATACACGAAGTTTTGGCCAAAAACAATACTGTAACGATGCTCCAGCCTCCATATGGCTCCGTGTGACTTTTTCCTATTTCCCAAAATTAAGAGAACCTTGAAGGGCCGTCGTTTTACAGCCGTAGATGACATTAAAAGCGGATTGATGAAAGAACTAAAGGCTATCTCAAAGATCGGGTTTGAGAAGTGTTTCAGAGATTGGAAGAAGCGCTGGCACAAGTCCATAATCTCCAATGGGGACTATTTTGAAGGTAATACCATCAATATATAAGAATAAATAAATATTATTGTTCGAAAAAATAAAATTCTCGTTAATTTTTGAACACACCACGTATATATATATATATATATATATATATATATATATATATATATATATATACATAAACATAAACACAGTAATCAACCCGAAGGTCGGTTTAGTAGGTGATGGTAGAGCTCACCCATGTACCAAGCCCGACGGCGTGTGAATATTCACACCAGGGTAGGGGGGCCAGTTCCTTTCCCTGTGCCGGTTATGGTTTCCCAGGAAGACCTGGTACCCGAAAAATCAACTAGCTTGGGTGGAGCTGCAGGTGCCCAGAGTGCCCGGGAATCGAACCTGGGACCCTCCGGTCAGTGGTCCAACGCTCTACTCCCTAGACCACCGCGACCCGCACCTGGCAAACCATAACCGGCACAGGGAAAGGAACTGGCCCCCCTACCCTGATGTGTGAATATTCACACGCCGTCGGGCTTGGTACATGGGTGAGCTCTACCATCACCTACTAAACCGACCTTCGGGTTGATTACTGTGTTTATGGTTTTTTTTATATATATATACACACACACACAATGTTTTCTTGGTTGCAGTTTTCGTTATTGACTATTATGACAGTACTACCTCATTCCCAATGTTTCAGACCACATCTCAACGAAATAAGATTGGGGAGTCACTGTCATTCCAGCCACTATTGTTACACCTTTTGCGACCATCACTTTTATTACTGGAGGTCATGATACGAGACACTCCCTCCGCGTCTAAACCCAAAACCGCCTTAACCCTAGCACGCCGCACTTCCGCCATATCCCATCTCTCGGCCATCCAAAGTGCCAACGCCCACACTGCCCTCTCAGCCCCCCGCTCCCCTCCCCGCGTCGTCCCACGTGCGACCGTGACCCCCGCCACTACGTCCGCCTCCATCCGCCCTTCCGCCCGCCGTTCCCCCCTCTCCCCCCGGAGCGCCACCGCCAACCACCTTCGCCAATTCGCCGAACGCAGCAGGGGGAGTGAGGGGGAGGTGGTGGAAATAAAGAAGAAAAAATAAATACGTGACGTTGAGGACTCGGGGGAGATATCCCTCGATACTTGACCACGGCGATATTTCATTTCGGTCCGCCCCACGTCGGATTACGGCGCATCGCCATCGACAGTTTATTGGGAAAGATGAGAGACGAATGGGAGGGTAGTGAAGAGGTGGGCTGGGCGGGGACTGTAGGAAGGGAGGGCGTGTAGTGTGGGGGGACAGGTCTGAGGGGTTGCCGTCGTTGTCGCATCGAATTTTGGGGAGGGAGCGGTTTCCGTTGGGAAGGGTGGACGGCACAGATAAACGAATTTTGCTCGAATGAAATTGAGACCATAGAATATCGTACACTCCGCGGAGAATTATTAATTTTTCTGGTTGTGGGGACGGGAAAAATAATTCGGAAACAGCTTATGGAATGATTGCCCAAGTCATTATTTTCAGGAAGTGCTAGCAGATTTTTTCATCGGTCTGAGCTGTCCCAAAAATTTGAGACAGCCCATATTCCTCACGGGTTTGCTCACAAAATACTTTATTGGTCACTGTAAGAAAAGATATGAAGGAAATTCTCTGTGTTTAAGAAATTTATTTATTATGTAAGAATATATATTATAATATTTCGTTTCACTCCCTGACTCATCGAACAATATTATTTGGTATTGGAATAATTACTATGAACTAGCTTCATATCTTCCAAGTCTAGCTTTGATATAATGGTGAACAAGGAGGTAAACTAAAATTTTATGACACGTGTAAATTATTTGTCATCATTGGCAAATCCACAAGCAATAAAATGCGGAAACATTTGGAAAAAGCTTGTGTTAAACTAGTTGAAATTAATGAAAAAACACTCATGTGAGTTCACTCTCTGCTTATATCATGAGAATTATGCCTGCAAATGAAGAAAACATGAACAAAAGTGGGAGCAATGAGGGTGACTCACGAGGTATTTGGAGTAAAAGTTGTTTTGCTTCATAACATAAAGTGCCAACATTTATGCAAATAATTCTAGCAATTCGGGTACATGGCTAGCAAAATTTAATATACATATTTATTCGTATACGTGTGTGCTTATTTTTCTTGGAACTTTGACAGCCTGGATCAATCAAAGATGTTTGATAAGCCTATTAATATGATTTGTTAACATAATGGCAGCACGAATCTAATCCGCGAAACTAATTAATAAGCAATAATCGCATTTATATTTTTTGATTTTAATTGTACAAAGAAATTTCATTAAACTGTAATTAACGCAAGGCAAGGGATATTGCAAGGCATTTTACATATTCGAACTAAAATATTCAATGTGTGAAGTAGCTGTGTGTATTGCATCCGTCGGATTATTTAGCAAAACAATTTAACAAAAAAAAGGAGAGCCGAGCCAAAAGATTTACACACCTGAAATCACCAATTTTGCAAAATTTCTGGATTTCATTTACAGGATGTCAAATGTGACACTTTCAATATTCCAGAGGGGAAAAAAAACTCATTCGGTTTCATCGTAATACTCCCTTCTTGTTATGTCGCCCCTAACTGATATAAGCATTTAATCGCCGGTTTCGTGTTTAATCCGAGAGTTCTGCGTTTTGAGCTTCACGTCACGGAGCAGAAGCACGGAGAATAAATTTATTGAATGACGAACGTGTTTTACGCTAAAGCGTTGAGCGTGGAGGCAGGCTGGCAAAATATGGCGAGGAGGAGCCGTAGAAATAGAATGCGTTTGGGAGGAGAAAATAGCGGAACGCTCGTTTGAATGCGTCCATCATTCGAATGAAAGTCAATGCCTGCTGCAACAGCGCTCATCTTATTCCATCACGTGAAAGTGCGAGAGTAATATTCGCTTGGAAATTTTAACGGACTTCTAATTTTCTAAGTCGTGCAGTGAGCAAATTTAACTACAAATAGGCAAAACAAAAGTGGTGTTCAATTTCTCACGAAATTAATTTGTAAAGAAAACAATGTATGCGTACAAAATTGATTTACAATTAAAGTTCTATATTGTAATCAATATTTACCTTATTTGTGTTCGATTATCGAGATTGAATCAGTAATTTTCGCATTTAATAAATTTTATAATTAGGATGTCATTTAGGAGTTAAGGTTTGGAAAATTCATTTGCCACCTGCAAAAATTGCCCGACGTAGGACAATCATTGCCAATTTTATTACTTCGGCATTGACCAAAACCATACTAAATTTTTCTTTCATTATTTAATACTTTGATCCGCGCAATAAAGGAAACACGAACCAGTTTTGTATGAGAAAGAGGTTAAGTTTTCAGAGTAGCTTCTAATCGAGGCACAAATTACTCAAGGAGGTAAATTAAGTGGACGTAAGTGGCGCAAGATCAAAGAGTTTATTGTTTGACGCACAGAAAGCACGTATTTTTCCCACTCCTGATGTGGATACAGTCATTCTCTCCGTGCGCTAGTTTTCAAAGAAGGAGGAGAGAGCGAAAGGGTAGGATTGGAACATAAAAGTTAAGCGGCTTAAATCCCACCCCAACCCTCCAGCAATACTATTTTCCTCCTCATCCCTCGCTAGAATACAATTCGCCCGTTTATTCCAAACGCAATTATTTAGTGACAAAATTGAGCGTCCTCTGTCATCAATCTGAGCGAGCAGTGTGCCCGAAATCCGACGGTCGTTGTCCGTAGAAACGAAATCGCCGTGGAATTCGCTCGTCATTTGGTTGATGAGAGATTAAACCGTTGACCACACACTACGCTCACCCGCAAATGCAGGTACACAGGGAACAGGCAAACGGGGTGGGGGCCGGGGTTGAAGGGGGTGAGGGTGTGGAAGAGAGACAGTGGGGCTTTAGAGAGAGAGAGAGAACGGGGGGGAGGAGGACAGGGTTGGAGGGGTGGAAAGAATTAATAACGGAAAAAGGTTCAAATCGCTGGGAGGGATCAGAGGACAAGTGGGTGGAATGGGAGGTTTGAACGAACGGTTGGGGGGGGAGAAGAGGGAGGGTTGTGGGAGTTGTTGGGGGGACGGAAGGACAATGTTTGGAGGGGACACCTTCCGTCACCCTGCCATATTCGATCGCAAGCCATGGCGGGCCCAAGGCGCCATTACGAAATCGCATGAACTAGCGATTATGTCTCCACATGTCTCCATGGTTACACAGATTAGCCTTCCGTGGAGGCATAGCCTCGCACAATGGCAATAGGTTAGCCTGAAAGGCGACCCATTTCGAACCGGACATTTCAGGGTGTCAGAGTTACCGGCGGCTATTTACTTTCCCCCGTGGATCTGGAAACTGATTACCCGGGTCTTAAAATTATACAAAGTCAACAAATCGTCCGTAATAATAGGCATAAAGCCCTAATGCGACATACTCCGTATTAACTTGTCTAGTCAAATCACGAGCATTGACAGATTTCACCTTCCCTACCTCTCCTGTGTTTGTCCTTTATGTATGCTCCTATCCCTTTTCCTAATATCTATTTCCTTGTGAATGAATGTATATAGTATATATATATATATATATATATATATATATATATATATATATATATATATATATATATATATATATATATAAACACACACACACACATATAAAAAAATACACGAATATAGATATACTCCTATGCAGGTGGGTGGTGGTAGTTCAGGGGTAGAGCATTAGACTAATGACCGAAGGGCCCGGGTTCGATTCCCGGGCTAGTCTTTTCTTCCCACCTGCAGCTCCTTCAGATGGGAAAGGAACTGGACCTCCTTCCCTGATGAGTGAAATTCACACACCGTATGGGACAGAAGAGTATTCCTGTCTGATCAAGAGCATAATGATCATCGCCTGCATGACTTTATCATTCTTAATCCTTTTCCAAAGTCTCTCCACTCATCGTCAATTTTGGGTTCACACAATGGGCGGAAATATCGGATGTAAGTAAAACAGTGACGGATAAAGAGAGTATTAGATTTTCATTTAAAGCTTATTTTCAAATCTTGATAGAATAAAACCATTAATTTTTATCATCAGGTGAAATTACGAAGGCAACACCTCTGGCAATGAAGTGACAGTGATTATTTTTTGGAAATATTGCCATTCCACTGATTTACCTGACAGTAAAGAAACATTTTGCTGGTCGTAATTCTTTGGGGTGAAATTCCCATTGACAAACACACACACACACACACACACACACACATATATGTATATATATATATATGTGTGTGCTTGTCAATTTCTCCTTTGGTGGGTGTAATAGCTCGCTAACGCCATCTCCTGGGTAATGATTCTGAGCACTTTGGCGCCTTATAAGATCGCAGATTTCAGTGTAAAGGTACCTTTTCTCAATAGCTCAGGTGGTTAGAGCATCCGTCCGGCAAGTGGAGGATCCGGTGTTCAAGTACCGGTCGAGGAAAATATTTTTACATTTGTGATCTGCTCACATCCGCCATCCTCACCTCTCTTGTGTTCGTCCTTTATGTGTGTTCCTTTCCCATTTTCCTTATCTCTATTTCAATGTGAATGAATATATATATATAATATATAATATATATATATATATATACATATACGTGTATATATATATATATATATATATATATATATATATATATACTTCCGCATCATCGATATCCCGAAAAATCCGCATACTTCCGCATCACCCGAAAAATCAACTAGCTTGCATATATATATATATATATATATATATATATATATATATATATATATATATATATGCAAGCTAGTTGATTTTTCGGGTGCCAGATCTTCCTGGGAAACCATAACCGGCACAGGGAAAGGAACTGGCCCCCCTACCCTGATGTGTGAATATTCACACGCCGTCGGGCTTGGTACACGGGTGAGCTCTACCATCACCTACTAAACCGACCTTCGGGTTGATTACTGTGTTTATGGTTTTATATATATATATATATATATGCATCAATGGGTCTCTATTTGCATATGTAGATGGGATTTTTAAACGTGTGATGCGACGTGAACATATGAATTTGAGAACATTCATGGCATTTACTTTACTGTTGGCCAGAAAGATTGAATAATCACATGGGCGACATTTAATTAATGCTCATGTTTAATTGGTCGTATAAGCGTCTTTCACCGGGGCTATTAAAACATTTTTCAACTCTCCAGAATAAAATCTTACATTCATGCATAATCAAGAACCGTTTAATGACCAATTTTGATGTAATCTAGCGTTAAAAAACTTTGAAGATAAATTTGATTACAAAATACAATTTAAATCAACTGCATTATAAATATTTTTCTTTATTTGAAGTATATTTTGGTTGAACTGCTCTCATAGTTTTTCTATTAATTTTAATTATAAATCCTTTTCCTATCTACTTCCTAATTGGAGAACCTAATACGAGCTTAATCGCGCTCGTACATTCGACATGCAGTTGCACTGTCGTAAAAGTGAGAGGATCAAGTGATGTCCTTTTTCTAGGGGTACTAACGATAATAGACAATAGAGTTGTTAACTTGTGGTGGATGTGTGACGACACCATTGATTACATTAATAATAAAAGAGGTATAGAAATAAATGGTAATATAGTCACAAATAAAGGAAGTATGCCTTGGAGAGTAAAGAAATACTAGTGCGTCAAAGACCGCTATGAGTCTAGGGTTCTAAGTTTAAGCATCGATGTCTTCATGGGCAGATGTTTCGGGTAAAACTGCGGAAGAAATACCCACAGGATGGCATTAATGAATACATCTTTTTACTGTCTGGGATTCATGAGAGGCCACTCATTAGAGATATGGATAAAAAAATTAGCTGATATAATAAAAAAGATAAAGTCAAAGTAATGGTTGCGAAATTTTTTAGCATCTAGCTCAGCTTTTGGCAATAAAATGAGGTCGGCAATTACTACCGTAAAATTATTTCTCCTGTTTTCGTGGTCACGACATAAACTCGTAATACTCGAGGAATGGCATTTTAATTTTACCGAGTGTTATAAAAAGCCACATTATTAATAATGTAAGGGACGTTGTATAAAAATAATATTTCTTGACCACAGTAAGTTGAGTTTAAAAAAAGGGCTGATTCAGAGTACCCGAGAAGAGTTGATTTACGACCCGAGAAATAAAGGCGTGTGAGGCATACTTAGACCTAAAGGATCCATATTCATTACAGACGGGTATTTAACGAGTGATGGAAAGCTATTTTAATAACCATCGTTTTCATTTCTCAGAAAAACGCGTAATGTCAGTGTGTCACGCACGTAGGAATATAGGGTTCCACTTAAATTTCTGTGTATTGCTCCTTGCTTTCTATAAAGAGTCAAGGGGCGCAGGCTATTAGTATAAAGACTTAGCATATAAGACACATCATCTCCTTCTACACGGTTCAAGTAAGAGTAGACATAGCAATCTAAATGGACATCACTTTCTCCGATATCATACAATTGGTTGCTCAATGTCCGGGGGTAACTTCATTTTTTCGATGATTTCATATTTTTCGTTTGCTTTGCTAGCTTCAGTAATTTCGTAGTGATATTTCAAGTAATTGCATAGAGAACAAGAACTTTCAATTCGTATCGAGTAATAAAATCGAAATCACATTAACAAAAAATAATTTGTATAAAATCATTTAAAGCACATATGCTTAGAGATGTATAGAAGGAATAAAAACTTCTTTTCAAAAGTATGGACATTTTTTAATGCAAATATAAGAGGATATGATTAATAAGTGTCTAAAATCTAGAATAATTCTCTAGAATCCAGAATAAGACTCTAGAATATAGTTTCTAAAAGGGGTCTAAAAATAGGTTTTTACGACTGTCATTATAACTTTAAATAAAATAAATTTTGACGGGTAATACTTATTTTGCATAAAATATCAAATTTGTGCTTCCTAATTTTCTAATGGGATGAAATGGGTTATTAGGTAGGACCGATCTTCCTCAATTTGAATGTTTGACTGTTTCGGATTATAGCTGTGTTAATCTCGAAATATGGCTGTGTTGATCTGGGAATCCGTTATGAATGGATCTATTCACCTCTAATTACAATCGCTCATGAAATTAAAGAGTTTTCAATGTGTGTGCATTAATATTGGCATTTATTGGCGGGAATATCATTGAAAATGATTCCAACTTTTTGGAAAGAAATTATGACTTTTTGCCAGCATCTAAGCGATTCAGTTCACACGCTTTGTTCTCGCAGAAGTTTTGAAGTAAAATAAAACTCCTACTTAAACACACTTCCTGATTCTGCCCGTTGGTATTTGTTGCTACTTACTGGTAAAAAATCGAAAACACTAATGATTCATGTCCTTTCTTACAAATATCGTGTTTATTGCAATTATGCATCGAAAAAGTTGGACTTTATGAAATACTCTTTTCTGTAGATGAGTCAATGCTTTTTCCACGGTTTTTCCAGCAAACTGGAGTTTGGGAATTAACTGAGGGATGCAAATTCCTGTATTTCCAGAGACCAGTAAGGCGATGAGTTCAAAGTTCAAGAGTAATCTTGTCGAGGCAAATGGAATGGTTCCCATCTTCAATTTTCCTAACAACGGAGACGTAAACTCAAAAAAAAAATCATAAGAAGTTTAAGATACTGATGAAATTCTTACAGCTCCTATTCAATCTTACCGATCTTTTCGAACCATAAAACATGATTTGATTTACGTCCCAATGAATGTGGATGCTTCACTACTAGATAATATATTTTTCAATGATCAGTCGGCAGAGATCTAGGTAATGCAACAAATGAAACTACTTAGAATGTAGATAGTGAAGTAAAAACTGCATAATTCTGAACATTACAGATACATTGAACACCATAAAAATATTGACGGTATAATACGCTTGCTTACTTGGAATTCTTTGAGAGGGTTTTATTGATTTTCGCGGACATTGTTGTTTGCATGCACGGACAAGCAAACGCTTCTGAAACAAAAAAATGCTGTTATATCTGTAGCTATCAATGGATCAGTAGATGGCGCTGCAGGAGTAAAAATGTATTCTGAAGCGCCAATATTTAAATATAAGCAAACGGCCGTTACTTTATAAATATACCTCGTATTATATAAATGCATAGAATATTAAAATATAGAGGCACAGACCCCCCGGGCTGAAGCAAGCCCACTTAATGCACCAAATGACTGCCTAAATTTCCCCTCCCTCCATGTCCGTTTCCTATTGGTCCCTTACCTCTTCAACCCTCAACCCTTCCCCCGCACATATCCTCTCCGCTCTTCCCCGAGAACGCCATTCTTATGACAACGGTCGTACCGTCGAAACGTAAACTTCATATTATGTGTGTCCTTTCTTTGCGTCTCTATATTTTAATCTTCTATATGTATGTGTTTATGAGCTTGTGCGTCCCCGGAGAGCGTTCTATTTCAAAGATATTTACATATATATAAAATGTATATAAAATTAGCATTAGTGGACATAGACAAAAATACAGAAACACACAAAAAAGACAATAAACTCAAAAGGTTCTGAGTTCTGTCCTTCTCTTCCTTGAGAAAGAAATCATGAACCACTCAAAGATGGAAGCGAATTAAAAAATGCAGTTTTTAGGTGGCATAAGCTCTTATTAGAATGCCGAGAGATTTTGGAGGACGATCGGACGCTGGACCGCCGTCGGGGTCAAGAACCGACGACAACGTGCGTGTGAATGCAGTGGTCAAGTCAGACTGTCAATTAAGATTTCTCATGATCGCATATCGTATTGGCGTTGATAAGATGACAGTGCACACCGTTATCATTGAAAATATGGTGAAAATCTACTTTAAAATCGTCCCAAAGTTCTTGACGGATGACCAGCAGGAATGTCGAGTGTCTGCTTGCGAAGACCTTCTGCAACAGCATCGCGAGGATTCCACAACCCTCTTGAGGCTTGGGACAACCGACTTGGCACCAGCAGACTATTTCCTATCCCTCAAGGATACCATCATGGGACCCTAAGGGCCGTCAAAGAAAATTACACGTGTACAATTTAGGACCTCTCGGAATACGTCTACCGCTGGCCAAAGTATGTCTACGCTCAAGGGATGTACTTTGAAGAAATTTGAAGCATTATAGCAATATCTGAAATAAATTCATTTTTTCGACACTTTTTATAAACAAACAAATTTACAAGGTAACAATGCCGGTAGTAAAATATCCCATCCAAGTAAGTAGTTTTCAAACGTTTTGTTTTGCTGTGATTATCCTATTTTAATTGAAAATAATCATATTTTAACTATTGAACTCCCAATATTCTATAAGTATCATATGATAATTACTTTGATATCCTTCGGCCATATGCAAAGTAACACGCCCTCCGGGGGGCCATACATCGAATTCACTTGTTTATAACTTAATTTACAAACGACGTGGGTCCAAAAGAGATTACAATTCAAATGAATATAATCACTTGTTCCATTAATGATGCGATTTGAAATGTCCCCTCCATGCGGTTGCCATTTAATCCGAGGAATTTTGCATGCGGAAAATTATCACCAACTTCCTTTCCTGAGATCATGCAAGCATTTGCGGGTTTTTTTTCCTTCCCTCACTCCCTCCAAGTTTCAAATGGAGAGTGATGGGTTATCAACGGATCGGAGTACACGACGCGAGAGGACGGGGCAAGCAGAAAAAATCGTGTCATTCTTTCGGAGGTTCGAAGAGGGAGTCGAGAGGGAATGGGTCGAGAGCGTGCGAAAGAGTGGATTGAGGGAGGAGAGGAGAGGGCGTGCAGACGAGCGTTCGGGATTTGGGAGGCAGATGGCGGCGGTGGGGGCATTGCGCAGAGAAGGTGGCGGGGCAGCGGAGAGATAGGTGGGAGGGGGAAACGGAGCAAGGGTGCTCGAGAGCCGAGAGGGAGAGTCGGGGAAAGGGAGGGCGAGAAATGCAAACATTTTATCAATGCAAAACAGAATGAAAAACGACCGAGTGAGTGTTGGAGGCGGGGAGGGGACTGGAAGAGGAGGGATACAGAGGGTGGTTGTGCGGGGATGGAAGTATGGAGAGGATGGGGGAGGAAGGGGGTGACGGGAGTGGGTAATCAATAATTTCGGGTTGGGCGAGTAGTGAACCAAAAGTGGGGGTAGGAGGGAGGAGGAGAATGAGAGGGGTGGGAAGGAAGAGTGAAAGAGAGACAGGGGGCGTGAAAGCTGCGAGGTGTGTGGAGGAGGAGAGGGGGAGTGCGGGGTTGGTGGGACGGCGGAAGTGGTTCGTGAGAGGGTGAGGGGCGATAGTTGGGCCGGGAGGGGGTGGGTTGTGGAGGGCAGCGATTCCAACGCACTGCAAGGGTGCTGCTCCCATCTCCCTCGACGATTCTCAATCTGTTTATTTTGAGCATTTCATCGTCGTGTGTCCGACCCTCCACCGCTCTTCATCGCTTTGCACCGCACGATCGGAAGGATGGTGGAATTGGGAGATGGGAAGGAAGGAATCGGAGAGAAAGATGAAGGATAGGGAAAGAGAGTGGGGGAGAACCTGTCACCTGCACCGAACGCACTCGAATGCCAGGGTCGAGTTCAAAAACTCTGTACGAAATGAGTGAACAAATTTTCGACGCACAACACACGCACGGTGGCATATAGCAAGAGCGGATTTGGAAACCAAAGGAGCATCTAAATTCCAAATTCTTGCGATGGAAAATGTCATCACACTTACGTTAGGAATTTTTAATCATCCGAAGTTTTACGTCATAATTTTATATTGAATAATCGGTAGAATATATTTCTTTGACTTCCATAATAGTTGACGAAAATGGATACGAATCAGTCAAATAAAACTCTTCATGACTTAAATTGTCTTGTAGTCACTGTAAGGGACGGATGATTTTTAATTTAATGAGTAATATTTATCATCATCACTGAGTGCTCTCAGTCAAATTCCGTTAACATGATAATATGAAAGAATAAAATTTTATGAATGGGCTTAACATTTGTAATTTGCTACATAAATTATCGCTCTCTGTAATATGACATCAGCGACGAAATTGCTGATAAATATCATGAATGAGGTAGTCTCAAAGTTAAGCACTGTTTTATTAGGGATCAGAGAACATTTTTTACATTTAAATACGATAATGATTATGATATTTATTGTTTACAATGCATAGATATTTTAGAGATTTATTAAGATGTCACATCATACATTTACGTTTTTGGCATTCCAACATCTACCTAAAACGGTAGACTAAAAATTAATAACAATAGATGAAACATTTTTAAAAAGAGTAACGAGGTGATGGACGTTCTTGTTGCCGGATTCTACTTTGGTTTCATGGAAGATATGTGTAACACCGAGTAATGACCACCACTTATTAACAGAAAGGTGAAGAAGAGTGAGTAAATAAAGAGTACGCATTTAGAGGACATTATTATTATTTAGGGAAAGAAGTGCTGATACCAAGAGAAAGGAACATTAGTTCATAGAATTAATAATTTTGTTTATAGAAAAAAAATCAACTTTGTTGTACGTTTGAATACATTTACTACAGTTTGTCATTTTAGTTCGAAGGTCTGCGGGAAAATTTTAATAAAATTCAACCGATAACGTATGCAATCGGTTATTACAAGGTAATCTACCGGTTAAGGTGGGTTTCTGGATGGGCAAAAGTACCAAATAAATTCCCCACCCCTATTACAGCCTTCAAAATCGTACTGCCGATCAATACGCCCTCCATTTTTCCTGCCTCCATAGGATTTCTCCCAACAAACCCCTCTCCTCACCCATCATACCTACCACTTCCTCGTTTGTTTTCCTTCACACTTCACCTTCTCCATTCTTCTCCACACCCACGTTTTAAAAGCCTCCAATCAACGTCTTGCATCCTGATTCAATGACCACGTTTCCGCAACGAACAGAGCTACGCTCCATATCAATGCTTTGACGAGTTTTTTCTTAACATCCTTACTCAACGCCCTTGTCATCATATGCAATCAGTGATTACCTTATTTTAAAATAGCAAATCTATCGCATTTTGCACTCCAAAATAGTCACAGTTTAGACAAAAATAGCGCAAAATATTATTAGTGTTAATATCGAAATTCAGGAACCATTTTCCTTAGAATTTTGCCCATGAGAGAAAATAAATTTATTTCTGGCAATGCTCGATAACACCCACATCTTTTTTCAACTTTAGTAACCCCAAAAAGATTGCTCAGGCAATGAATCAAAGGGCAATGGAGTTAGAAATGATCGGTATAAATAAGGTTAAGCATGAGAAGGCAAAACTATTCATTTCATAAAAAATATTGTCTACTTAAGTGCGTCAGCATTTCGATTAGATGTGAACAAGTCTTTCATGTAGTTCCACTCATGAAGAATGCTTCTTTCAAGGAAGCGAGTATGTTCAATACCTCTTATCAAAAATGGAGACAGAACATTCAGTTAAACTACTATATTTGTCCAATGGTAAGTCAGGTAATGTGGACAGAGCATTATCTCAAGAAAACTCTTTCAAACAGGTAATAAAATGGTATAGTAAGTTGTTAATTAAAAAAATGCTTGGAAGAAGCCACTTTTGCATTTTGAAAAACTTGAAATCAAAGCTAGAAATTCTCTAGGTTGACACTACTGCTGAGGAAAGAATGTACAGTATACTCATTAGCGGGTAAATGGAATTTTCATGAATTTATTTCCGTGCAGTTTTTCAAAGTCATGAACCAAAGTCAGTTAACCACACTATGCATCATTTTCAAGGTTAATAAATTATATAGCTTGAAACTACATTACTCAAAACCGAGGTCGAAAGTAAATATTTTTGCGTAGAACTTACGGTGTCTCATTCAAGTATCATTTTTTTCCTCACCCATAAAAAAATCGCTTCAGTATACGATTACAATCTCTTTTTCCATAAGTTACTATAAAATTTATGATAAATATCAAAATACTTAAGAAAATGTATTGATATAGCTTCAGAGAATAACAAGACCGACAGTAATACACTACATTTACATTTCCTTTTCCTAAAAATACAAAATCAAATGAGAAGAAAAATTAATACATTTTAATTCAGGTTTTTATGGAAATTAAATTTGTTAAAAATTTTTATGTGAATACGTATTAGTTCTCTCCGAGGAATAAAAAGTGAAAAATCTTTTTTTTTTCATTTCTTACAAAATTTATCATAGGTATAGAGCACAAATAAGAGCGATGCAATAAGAAAACATTGAAAATTGTTGTTAATAATGTTAATGGATAATATATTTTCCAGGTTTCACAGCCAACAAGTATTTAGTTGTAAATATATCCCTTTTCTAAAAGTATGTCAAGAAAAGCCACGGTTGAAGTTACGAAAGGAAACTTACTCTCGCCTACTGAGTTAATCCACGATGATCTATCCTTGCTCGTCTTTTTCGCCCCTACCACGTTCATACATTTATTTCACACACAGTCTGGTTTCAAACTCCTTGCCATGAGACACTATTAAACGCATTGGCCCATTACTTTTTCGATCTAACCATTCCTCTGCAATCAGTTTATTTTTTAACATTTACCTTGTTGGTAATGTGGCTTCCTATTTTCTTTCTGCTCACTTCACGCTCTATCTCCATTCATTCAACATGATCAAACCAGCATAGTTCATCTATTTCACAGACTTGTTCATTATTTCCAACAAATTCATATTTTTTCGTAAGTCTTCCATTTTTCGCTCTCTTTCTTGTTATTATATCTAAATTCTCCTTAAGAACCTCATCTCATATTGTCAACCGAGCAAATTTCATCGACATGCATGCTTATTTGAGCATACCCAAGTTTCGCTTCCGTGCATTTAAGTGAGGAGGAGTGTTTTCTCATGCATCGCTACTTTTTCTCCCATGGACAAACGTTCATTTTTTTTATATATTCTCCCCAATGCCAATAACTTTAAGACCGCCTGGCACATTATTATCTTTTCATCTACCCAACAATCCTTCACAAATATTTGGCCAATGCGTACAAAATTGTCATCTTGTTTAACTATTTAGCCGTTTCCCCGGTTCAGCTCCACTTTTCTGATCAAACAGGACTATCTTCGTCTAGGGTTCATTTTGTAAAAAAGTTTCATCTCTATCTGATCTCATTAAAGCCATCCAAGATTCCAAGAAGTGATATTTTGGGCGCTCTGGCGGCAACTCAGTAACATTGCGGTAATACAAATGAATAGGAATATTTTTACTGCCCATCACTGAACTCAGTGCCTTGCGCCAATTCCTCCGTTAAAATATTGAGGAATCGTGATAATTTCACAAATTCTATTTCCGATAAATTCTTTATTTCAAATCAGCAACTATTTAGCATAAATATTATTAGTCATAAAAAATCTTATTGCGTGGCGAACAACTCATTGTAGGAGGTACACTTTTCTTCTTTGCAGAAAACAAATTCGAAGAAACATAGTCTACATCTGACTCCGGTGAGCGAAAATGGGTAATGAAATAAAATTGATTGCCTATGAAAGGAAAAGAATAAGTCGATCATAATACTATTTTATCGTTAAAAATGGACAAAAGTCTTTTCGTCTTATTTTGTATGAACACCAATGGATATTATCATCCAATATCATCCAAACATTTCAATTATTGATTGATTGATTTAGGGGTTACCGATGGAAGTGATTGTTAGAGATAGGGATGGGTGGTATGTTAGATTTCGACGGGTCAGCGTCCAGGCCACCTTGCACCCAAAAACTATCCCCCTACACCATCACCCTACAACATCCACTGCACCATCCCTCTACACCATCCCCCTACACCATCCCCCTACACTATCCCTCTACACCATCCCCCTACACCATCCTCCTCTACCATCCACCCAACCCCATTTTTCCTCACACACACACTCTTCCACGCTCTCTTCCTCCCTCCCTCTCGTCTCCATTTCGGGATGGGGCGACGTGGGTGGGGGTGGATCGTGCCTCGCTTGACGGCGCGGGGATTTCCTCAGTCTCCTCCTCCCCCATGCGAATCGTCACGGTGGGGCGGATCCTCTTTCCACCTTCCCTTCACCCTCTCAAACTGCGGCCCCGGTGCCATACCTCCCTCTCTCCGCCCACCCCTCACGGCACTTCATCTATTCTGTCCACACCGTCTCTTTTTTCCCAATGGGTCTCCTCCCTCGTGGGAGCCCTTTGACTCCTCCGCTTGCGTCGTACGGCACAGAGGAATGATGAATGAATAGGTGCAAACGAAAGGATGGTGTACGCAAAATAATCGATCGCGAGGTCCTGTAATTCAATCACCGAGAATCATGATGGATTAGGTGGCCAACATTTTCCAACCCAATCAAGTTTCAACACCAAGGGAGGAGCAGATCTAGAAAATCTGTAAAGGGAGCGACTTTCTCATATATGGGCAAAAATAATTTTAGAATCTAATTACCTACAAAAGAGTGATGAAAATCATGTGTAATTTGAAACTAATTGCACTAATTTAGAGACAGCAATTCACCCTAAAGCATATGATTTAATACTTGGGAGAAGGCAGACATTATTAAAAGTAGTGTAGGACACACAATAATATTAGTTTTGAATTTTACTAGAGCCAAAAATATTTCCCAAGGGAGAACCACGGCATCAACTTCGGTGATGACCCCTGTATCTAGGCAATTACTTGTCTCTGTGAAATACTCATATCGATCTATCTATGCACACATCTAGGAACAAGTCTTACGCCAGCGTTGACCACTATTTTGGCAAAGGAATGTAGGATAATCGAGAACGAGAAACATATCAGACCCTGACTTTTTTAGTTAAAAGAATTATCTATATCATCCGTCGAAAGGAAAACAAATGAGGAAGTACTAGAGATGGTGGGTGAGGAGAGGGGTTTATTGAGAGAAATCCTATGGAGGCAGGAAAAATGGATGAAAGGCGGTAGTGGAATGTTGAAGAGGGTAATAGAGGGGAGAATGTTGGGCAAGCTAGGTAAGGGCAGGAACAGGATAGGGATGTTGGACGGGATGAAGGGAGGAAAGAAGTACACAGATATGAAGAGGGATCTGATATAGATTAGTTTGCTAGGTGGGGAGTCACAAAATGTTTATTTGATAGTTGTGTCCATCCAAAAACCTACCTTAAACGGTAGATTACCTAATAATAATAATAATATATCATCCGTCGGACTTCGATTCTTCTTCCCCCATCGTCTTTCTCGGTGGGGAGGATGCCTCCCCCGCCTGCAGCGGTGTGTCATATTCCCTATGTCTTTGGGGACAGGGACCGTGGGTGTGATGGTGGAATTTCCCTTTCTTATTTTTCAGTTCTGCAAAACCTGTCTTGTTTTGGTGGAGGCCTGTCGTATAGGTGGTTTTGACTAATTTTTATTCCCTTTTTTGTATAACTGCTTATTTGTTACCAAATAACTAGTTTTTTAGGTGAATTAACCCTACTTTTGAATTGGATCTTCTTTCAGCATGTATTCAAGTTTGCACGTCATTTGAAAGTTTTTAACGACTATTTTTCCCCTTTCCCTTCCTCTCTCAAATCCTTCCTTATCACTCACCTTTCCCACCTGGTGCTTGCACCCGTTGCCACCCACCTTTTTGGTTAATCGCTGGATATTTATGTCGATGTTGATGTTGACTACCATTGGTCGAAAGTCTGGACGAGTGTCGCGTAGACTAAGTTAAAAGTTGCCACCTTGCATTTCACGGCGTGGAAACTTTAAAATTGGTATTAACCACACATTTATCAATGTAAAAAAACTATTGACTTTTTTAATAAACCTCAGAGTAGTTCCGATGATAGTTCACATTGATTAAATTAAACCTTTAAAAAATTTTGTTAACGCTTGTAAATAAATCGTACTTATACTCGTAACGTAAATTGTAATTTATCATGCATTTTACATACTTTATTTACACCGTTTTATTCTCATTAAAAATAAAAATTAGACAAAACCAGCCCTGCCATTTTTTTCAAAATCAATGAGTACATACACAGTTTGTTAAAGAAGTAACGGACATTTTGTAATTTTGCACAGTGAACGGTTTAGCGAACTATGTGGTCTTGCCACAAGGTCAAACGATCAATAAAGGGTACTATGCCTTGAAGTTCAACGCCGTTTACGTGAAGCAAAACAGAATAAGACGCCCGTATTTGGGGTGAAACGATTCATGGCTTTTGCACTAAAATAATAATGCACCTACTTGCACTTCACTACTTGCTGGTAAATATTTGGCCAAACACATCACGGCAATGATGTCCCAGTCTCTATATTTGCCAGGTATGACCCCCTGCAACTTTTATCTGTTCCCTAAATAAAGAGAACCTCAAAGGGCTGTCGTTTTACAAGCATAGATTGGATTGAAAACACATCACTGAGAGAGCCGAAAGCTATGCCAAAGATTGAGTTCCAGAAGTGTTTTTGAGAATTGGAAGAAAAACGCATTAGTGTACAATATCTTTTGGGGAGTTTTCCAAAGGGGATATCTTTGATAGAGACGAATAAATATAATTCTTTCAAAATAACTCACATTTCTACTATTTATTTAACACAACTCGTAATCTATTCCCGCTAACTTGTTTGTCTTTTTTTCCGCAGTGATTTTCCATCTCACTTGCAATTCTTTTAACCGACCGTGGTCACGAAAAAGAAAGTCCTCTTCTCTATCTGTAGGTATCAAAACTCTCTTACTATATCTCACGTCTTCTGCGTAGTCTTTTCATATCTGCTGAATATCGTTAGGTACAATAACATTCTCTGTTATTAACAGTTTATATCATTCTTCTACATCCTTTTAATCATTTCAAATTTCTTTCGGTTTATTAAAAAGTATTTGTGCACCTAATACTTACGAATTGTAGGTATATTTTTATTTTAGAATTCCTGAGTGTTGTAAGATATAAAAATTCTGTATACGTACTTACTTGTTCAAAATTTTCATTTCGCTAGATGGGGATTCAATCAAGCCTCTAAGAATCCATGATTGAGCTAAATGAAAGTTTTGTGGTTTGATGTGTGTATTATTATGGCCTACGTGATCAATTTGAAGCAAATTTCAAGGTAATTCACAGAAATACGATTGAAATTTACATTATTACAAGACGGCTTAAATTGCCGGTCCCGGTGGCTGCGTGGTAACGTCCTTGTCTGCCAGCCCAGCGGTCGCAGGTTCGATTCCCGCCTAGGTGGTTTTTCCTTCTCCTAGGGCTTGGGTGTATGCAATTATGAAATTGTTATATCAATGTTCAAAGCCCGATATGTTTTTCGGACTAATGCAAAGTGTTTCGATCGAAGGGGGAACGAGTTGTGTTTAATAAATAACAGGAATGTGAGTTATTTTGAAAGAATGTTATTTATTCGTCTTTATCAAAGATATCCCCTTTGGAAAACTCCCCAGGTCGAAGTGTTTTTTTCGGACTGATGCAAAATAAAATCAATATGTAATCATGAGTGGAAAAATAATAATCATTGCCTATGATGGTGCCGAAACCCACAAGGCGAAGTATAAATCAATTATGCACGCACATATAATTTACAGTGGCCTTTATGGCTAATTTAAAAAAAGAGAAAATATATTTTAAGGGATATTAATAGGATTTTAATGAATATATTTAGGCTGAAAATGAGTGGGCACAGGAATAAATCCGTTGCAGCATGCAATAAATAAATTTTGTTGGTTCACAAAATCCCTCTGTGGGTCATTACCCATTCCAGTAGGATGTGAAATCAATGATGCAAGCTCATCTCTGATCATTTCTCCAACACCGCGACTTCGATAATCCCATTGAACTGGATCAATCAATTTTCACCCCTTAATTAATCCTCATCACTGTAATAATTTCGACGCAAAATATACCTGGCAATAAAGAGCGGAATTAAACTGCTCCTCCATAAATTTTATCTTACTTTATCGAAGTAATGCTACACTATTCAAGGGAAGCATTCAAAATCAATCAAAATCGCGAGAATTGATCAGAAGCTCTGAGGCCATGGATTTGATTTGATTGTGACCCATGTACGGCGACATTTAGGGCACAACAGTATCCTAATCAAGATATGTGAAGACTTTTCTATATGGCAAAAGTGACATTTTCTTGATAAGATTTCGTGTTGCTATGCTGATCTGGAACGCTTTGGCCATAAGAATTAGGAGCAGTGTACTCCAAGTTATGGAGTCCTGCAGCTTCAACTCATTCTTTCCCCAAATTCCATTCACACGTATTTGATGAGGGTGTAAACCGAGATTGATTATATCCTATATAATAATAATTTATTTAAGCAATTAAAGCTTAAAAGATATTAGGAACTGGTGCAGAGGAGGGATGTGTTCATCACACATAGTTTCAAACTAATTCAAATTTTTCGTTGTAATATCTAATAGGCTTTAAGTGAATTGAGGTGGAGAAACGCTACAGGGTTCGTCCGGAAAATAAGTGTCTTGACAAATAAGTCTTTTTTGACAAAAGGGGAGTCGTCCACTACGAATTTGTGCCTGAACGACAAACTGTAAATGCTGCATTTTACGTCCAGGTGCTCGACAGGCTTCGAAAACGAGTCGCCCGCGTCCGGCCAGCGATCAAAAACATCTGGCGGCTGCTTCACGACAATGCGCCGTCTCACACCGCGCTTGTCGTGTCGGACTTCTTGGCCAAGCACGGCGTGGCAACGCTGCTGCACCCGCCCTACAGCCCGGACTTGGCACCACCGGACTTCTTTCTGTTCCCGAAGATAAAGAGGAGTTTGAAAGGAACGCGATACGGGACTTTGGACGCTGTCAAAGAGGCCGTGACGACGTGTCTTCGAGAGGTTCCCGATGATGCCTTCGCGGGAGCGTTCCAGGAATGGGAACGCTGCTGGAACAAGTGTACCGACTCACAAGGGTCCTATTTTGAGGAATATTAGCTTAAGATATGTAAAAGTGTAATAAATTTTTTTTCCTGAGCTCAGTACACTTATTTTCCGGACGAACCCTGTATATGCACATGGGACGGTTTGGGATGAAAGTTTCATCCTTATTATCATGCACTATCAATCCGAGGATCGCTTGGTGGCAGCTCCTAAAACTTACCTATTCCCTACATTTGGTCTCTTTATTCTATAAACGTTTCTTCGGGTGATTTTATAGATTATCCAATTCTCGTAGTTCTCCCTTAGCGGTCCACGTAAATCTTCCCTTCCATGTGCCCCTTCAGGTATGATCTTACGTAAACAATCGTGTCTCAAGGAATTTTCAATCAGTTTCTCTCATCTTATTGCAAGTGTCCCCCATTAGTCTAACTCTTAACTCACTTCAAATTGCTTCTTCATTTCTCACTCTATTCAACTTACGAGGGTCATCCGGAAAGTAGTACCCGTTCGTGAAATAAAGACACAAAAGTAAATATTAACAAACATAAAAAATTTTATTTGAAAGAGGATACTTTAAACTACTTCTCAACATAATCTCCAAGCAAATTAAGGCATTTGTCATAACGTGTGACAAGTTTCTGTATTCCTGCTGCATAGTCCTTCGCCGCCAGCTCATTGAGATACAGGGTCACTCCTTCTTTAAGTTCTTCATCGCTGTCAAATCTTTTTCCTGCCAAAAAGTCTTTAAGCTTTGTAAAGAGATGAAATTCGAATTGAATTCACGAATTCGTCAACTGAGCTCACCAGTTGGTCTGTAATGACAGACGGTCTCCCCGAACGCTCATCGTCGTGTGTGTTCCCCCTCCCCATGTTGAAGTTGCGACACCACCGCCGAACAGACGACTCGTCCATTACATTGTCTCCATACACCTCCTTTAATTGGCGATGAATATCACATGGGCGAACGTTTCTTGCATTGAGGAATTTAATCACTGCCCTCACTTCACAACTGGCGGCGTTCTCAATTTTTTTAAGCATTGTAAACAATCACAGAAACAACACAGGCAATGATAGCGTCACGCAACTTGGCTCAAAGAAGGCAGACAAGCCACTGAAGCTATCTGACCTCGTCCAGCGGCTACTCGCGTCGTCAGCACTTCATGCGGCACGAACGGGTACTACTTTCCGGATGACCCTCGTATTTTCAGCATTCTTCAATAGTACGTGCGATTTATTCAGAGTCTCCATTCTTTTTTTCCTCTGCTGGTCTTATTGTCCAAGCATGTCATCCGTAGAAAAAAATACTCCATAGATAGTTTTAGCGAATTGATTCTTAATATCTATGGTAGTAATAGTAACCGAAATCGGTTGATTCTTCTGATGGAAAGCCTTCTTGACAAATTCTATTCTTGCTTACTACATCCCTCTTTTCTCCCCCATTATTATTTAACGTGATTCCTAAAGAGTTATACTTCCAATTTTTCCTATGTGTCTCACTTGTCTTACTGGGAGATAACCTTACCCACTTCGACTACGGGCCATTACTATAAATTTAGCCTGTTTTATCTCGTGTTTGTGCTTTTTCATCCCTTCTGCCAAATGGATGGTGTTCATGTATTTTTTCATGGCAAGTAACAGCTACTAAGTCTTTGTCTGAAATGTTCATAATTAGCTGGTAATGATAATATTCGAAAACAAACAACTTTGCTTTTCTACTTAAAATATTTTATTGTCACGACCTAGGTTTCGTTATAGTATATCATCATCAGGTGAGGATATAAATCACAAAATGTTGTATAACTCATAATTATACTATAACGAAACCTAGTTCGTGATAATAAAAAATTTTAAGTGGAAAAGCAAAGTTGTTTGCATTCAAATATTATCAATATGAAGATTTTCCACCACGTGAAGCCAGAAACTCTCTTATTTATTAGCTGGTACGCTATACGACTGATTTAATTCAGGTTTTTATTACATATATTTTACCACGCACATTTGGATAAACAGTCATTAATAATGTTCATTGAAATTTATTTGAGGAGGACATGAAGGACAGTGGTATTTTATTAATTTACATCTAGATGAAGTTACCCCATTTGGAAAAGAAACATTCGTACACCCTGATAGTATTACTGCAATTTTGAAAGACGATTATTTTTAGACTGTAATAGAATACTTTATGCTTTCAGTTCCCTTCCACCGTGAAGCCATTCCTTGAACTACTATTAAGCAAACTTGGGATGCATCTAAGATGGTAAGCATAAATATTTTGGCTATATTTTTAATTAAAATTAAAATAGATTTTTTAAAACAAAACTTTAAAAAAGCGTCACATTTCAATTGTTATAGCATGTTAACCAAGTTTTCCAAATAAAAGAATGACTTCAATTATGTTAGTTGAAGTTGTCTAAAAATCCAGGTTTTAATGGACGAAAAACAATAGCGTGTCAGTTTAGCACACGGGCTCAAGTTGACGCAGTCCATGGAACTGTTATAACTCAATTAATAGAACGTCTTATTTAAGGAAATCTCTTTGAGTAAAATTCAAAGAGAGTCAATGTTAAGAAAAATTCAGTTGTTAAAAAAATTTAGTGATTAATAAGAAAAATTACGGACATGAAGAATTTAGCAATAAGAAAAAAATTCAACATAAAACTGCGGGAGGATATAAAAGCTCTATTTGATGATGAAAAAGGGGACCCTATATTGTGCTCTCGATCTGATACTCTTGGTAACTAATATAATTACATTACTATAGGGAACCTAAAGACCACAGATAAAACAACATTTAATAATACTCTGGAGGCATAAGTTTTAGAATATATGTTACCACAAGGCAACCTCCTCCCTCGCCTCGTCTCGTGCAATCCCTCCTCCCCGTCTGCGGGTCTCCCCATTCCAAAACATGCCTCCCATAACAACAACCCCTCAAACCAGTGCTATAGTGTTTCCGTTCTGGCGTCCCTTCCCCCTTCTGATAACCCTATTAAATTAAAAACTATGGAAATTGCATGTATATGGCTTTGCAAAGCCTATCATCACCCGGGACTCAACGTCGTGTACTAATACGTAAGAATGGTCTGAAGTGTAACTTTATGGAAGCGATTCATATCGGAAAGGAAAATACTTTGTCCTTCCGCATGTATTTTGCTGTCCGTGGCCTGGGTTTCAACTTATTAAGTCCTGATGACGACTTTGTAAGATGACACCTGGATCTTGGATGTTGCAGTATGTTTGGGTAAACGAATTGCTTTCCTTTTCCGGTCGTGCATTAAATCCACCTCCTACCTCTCACACCTTCCCTATCGCCGCTCCCCTCTCGCTTCTCTTCTCTTCTCCCTTTCCCTTTCCCCTTCTTCAACCCTTTCTTTCATTCCTCCCCCGCCTCCCGTTCTCCCATCCCCTCGCCACCTTCTCTCTCTCTCTCTCGCATACCTCACCTTCCCTACACCAGCAGGCAGTACTACTGTTTCTTCCGAGGAAGACGGAGCTAAATTCCGTCGAAATTGTTAAGAAATAACGTGTGAGTGTTCCTTTTATGTGTTTTTATATTGTTTGTTGCTGTCCAAGTTTTTTAATTCACGAATTCCATGTTACTTCGACGAAGTTTCCTATATGTACAAACACATACATACACACACTTTTTCGTAAAACTTATCCGCTATCCGGTATTCTTTTTCCTAGAGCCAAAAACTTGTTCTTGAACTTCGGAAGGACTGTCTGATACATGTAACTGACGAAAATATTCCCATATGAAATCGTTGATTTTGTTTTATTCTCAAATTTCCGTCCTTACAATGATCATGTTGTAATAGAATGACGGATAGGTGTAACAGCCATGATCAACAAGAGTGCTAATCATTACAATCAGGCTTTTGTGAATGATGGCTCAAGAGAGGAAAATTTAACTTGATGATTGTCTTAGAAAAGATCTTGCAAAATTAAAGCTGGTACTTATTCTAGATCTTGAGAAAGCATATTATGTTTTATATAATATTGAATTTTTTGCATTATTTGTGAACTTGGAGTGACTTATAACATACGACCGATTTTCATGGAGTATAGAGAACCCATATCATCGATGAAATGTGACTGAAATTATTGAAGAAACAGAAGCGTAGAGAGAACCGTGACATGATTGTAATATTTTCATTGAAATTTCCAATAATTTCACACTGTAAGAGGTAAAATATCAATAAGAATCATACGATATTCGCGGAGATCCATCGTTTGTTTTCACGGAGATACAACGAATATCTTACAATGTGCTGATGCTTGGAAAGTTATCCGAGAGGAAGCATCAACCCCTTAGAATGAATGAAGACATGCATGG
Source organism: Hetaerina titia (assembly GCA_037158775.1). Classification (NCBI taxonomy): domain Eukaryota; kingdom Metazoa; phylum Arthropoda; class Insecta; order Odonata; family Calopterygidae; genus Hetaerina; species Hetaerina titia. Next base: position 83,917,555 of record CM073773.1, on the reverse strand, counting down.
GCAATGAAGAAATTCAAATTGAAAATTGACCCAAGTGTTACAGAATTATTTACTTAGGGAAGGAAGGAAATGACAGCATGAAACTGATACAGAAAAAAATACAGTTCAAGGGAGAAGTTGTATTCTAGCGAAATGGTATAGTACACAACATTTATCAGGAATACAACGAATTCTACTAAACAATAAATCATCTAGCAGAGGAAAAAACCCAAAGTTAAAGACAAGAAAATATATTATGAAGAAGAAACCTGCAGCATGTTTTCCTGTGGTATATAGCTAAAGACAATGGCTGAGGTAGAATTGTCAACTTTTAAAGAAGAACATACGTGGAACAGAAGAGTCAATACAATTACCTGAAATAGGGAATTTAAAAAAATAGTGCTCACAAAAGGCAGGAGAGGAAATGATTTCACTCAAGACGATTTGAAAATAAGGATGATGTGCTGAAAAATCTATTAAAGTGATTAGAAAGCATTCTGAATTAGTAAACTAAAGGAAAAATAAATAATGAATTGTTTTGGCGTTGCCGTTCCCAGTTCATGAGAGCAGTAAGAGTAAAAAGGCAGAAACTTACGGAAACGTTATCCTGGAAAGTATAAAGAATGGGAACAAACCAATCTTAAAAATGATAAATATTAATGGTGGGTCAGGGAAGTCAGGGAGTTTCAGAGGTCTACTGCGATTAAGGCGTGCTACCATTCAAAGCAGTAATGATAAATTTACGATCATAAAATGCGACCTCATAACCCTAAATGTGCCAATCACTATTAATTCACATCTTCGATGCATTAACGCATTTTCGATTCACTCGCTTTGTAAGGATTTCACAAACCTTTTGCCCGATTGAAAACTGTATTTTAATACATTTAAAAATATATCATAGCTTAATACTTGGATGATTTACTTCTAACTTTATAACCTTTCTAAACTAATTGAGAGAGAGAGTTGAGAGACTCGGTTGGGTCGGTATATGTACAGATATAAGCATTTAAATTTGATAAGATTCTACATTTTTAGAGTCAAATACACTAAAATAATAAATATGGAATTTGAAAGGAGTGGAAGGAGGGTAAAAGCACAATCTCGGTTCAAGAAAATGTTATTCCTCTCAGAAGTGAGAGAGTGAATCTCTCCCCCTTCCCTACCAATTTTGTGTTCGTTCTATATACTTCAACTATCAATTCCCTTTCATTTCTATCAAAACCCTTGAGAATGTTTTTGTCGCACATATTTAAGAATTTTATCTTTTTTCCCAGAATTTGCAGCATCCGCAATATTAATTTACAGAGTGATAATTAACTTACTGAGTGCTAATTGATCACCACTTTTGTTCAATAAAAATTCTTGGAGCTTAATATGGAAATAAGATGAAAATACCAAAATTATCTATTCCATGAGTATCTTATACTTCTCTAAGACATTAGTCTGTGTTATAGAACATTAAATATCGTTTTTATCATACCGGTTATATTCATAAGAGGAGGTTAGCATTAAATAATCACAATTTAACACAAATTCAGTTGCACCGAAATTTTATTAAAGACATTGAATTCACAATTAACTGGTTTGCAAGTAGGAAGAGATTCGTACAATTGGACGTTCCCTATTTTACGTTACGAGGAATCTAAAGCTTTTTGCTTTCGGCTTTACCAGTCGCTCGAAACGAAGCAACTCAAGTACGGTCCATAAAAGACAGTGACTTATTGTGATGAATTCAGCGTAAATCGCAAGTTAGCTATCGGGGAATCTGTGAAATAAGCTTCTGGAATCCAATGAAACGTGCGTTAATGTCCGTTTCTGAAACGCGAAAAAAAAGAAATTAGTCGATTTTATGACCTGGAACCTTTGACGTGGAATTAGCCCCATCTTTTCCCCGACTAACTACATTTTTGCCCATTTCGTCGCCACGTGCTACTGGTCACCGTCCTTTGCCCCACGCTTTCAATCCCATGTTCATCCAGCTCTTTTTTTTCCGAAAGCTGAATGCCGGAAACAGTGCTGCCAACCCTTTGGACAGCCAGTGAAACGACCGAGCGTAAGGAACAAAGGACAGCTCCGGGTGCTTTTGGCGTTTCTTTTCCGCTATTCACAATCTCGTCGGTGGTTTCGAAAAGCGGCCGTGTGTAGCGCTGCCATCACAGAGCGTGATATATCCCTTCATTTTAATTTATTTCAGGATTTTCTTTTCCCCTTGCATTTCTTTTTATCCCATTCACCGCCATACTTCCTCGCATTCCCATTCTGACTCTCTCTCAGTCCCTCGTCAGGCTTTGTTTTATTTTCTTTAACCGCATTTAGCATTTTTCATGGATTCATTTTCCCGTCAATTTTTACCCCTCTCTCTCCCGCTCCGTTTCTCTGTCGTCGTTGTAAGTCCTCTCTTTTGTTTTCCCGCAATTATTTTTTCATCTTTCACCCGCGAAGCACCGAATTTTAATTAACTGGACGGTTAGATATAAGAGGGATAGGTGTTTAATAAGAGCGGAATAGATGCTTTCCAGGGCACGGGAAATATAACGTGCCTGGGAATAAATCATGAATTGATAAAGGAATAGAAAACAAGGCAATAAAGAGGCAAGGGAATAAAATTATAGGTGATGTCCGAAGACGCGTGGAAAATATTATTCAGTATACAACAGCTGGGAAGGTAAAAAATTGCATAGAGTATTACCTACAAATTCGTTGATGACGACTGAGATTACTAATAACTATTAAAAAATTAGAGGAATAGTAGATTATATAGTCCTTGAGTCATAATATGTAAGACAATTCAAATGAATAGTCAATGAATAACATGACAATTACCCTATAAAATAAGCGTTGAAGTAAACAGGTGAAGAGAAACATTATTTATAAAAGTGATTAATTAAAACAATAAATTGAAAATCTCAAAACCGACCCTCTGGCACAAATGTGCACATTTACTCAATAGCTCTTAAAAGAATTTCTTTCGAAGACTGACCTAGGCATAGCTTCTATTTTAGATTTTAGCCGCGCATAAGGCAGTATCTCTGAAACTTCCTGGCATTCCGTTTCAATGCTTATTCCTCAGATATTTTTCACACATCAACTATAAATCTTTTCCCTCCTCTCGTTTTATAATGCTACAGCGGCATTTTCAAGTGTAGAATGCTCTTTATGTTGTCTTGACGCTTATTACGCATTAGGGAAATTCACTGTTTATTATTTATATAAAATATATTTGTTCTATGCAAATAGAACCCCCGCCTGTTTATAATTCTAAGGTACGGAAACCAGGATAGAGTTTTATAACCTCGGTGAGCAAAGGTTTTAAGTAATAATTACTGTGTAAACACGCGATGAAGGGTTCCGAAAATGTTATTTTTCCTGGGGTGATGCTGAGTTTCTCCCTCACTCCGCGGATTGTTTTACGTATAATTGTTGCACCGAAACCAGCATTGTTTTATTTCTCGGGACGTAATACCATCTGTCGTACTAAGAGGACATACGGCAGGCCATTTCTACTAGGCTCGTATTCGCCCGTGAGTGAGTGAGGAACCGCTTCGTCGCCCTCTGCCCTGAAGCACCGTCCGGAAGGGTTGCGGGCACAACTCTCGGAAAGGGTCGGGGCCGCACCATCGGAACTCCCACGACCACCACGGACGGAAGGGCGAAAATCTCCTGGGGGCAAGGCAAAGGAGAGAGTTGGAGGGGACCTCCAAGAGGGGGGTGAGGTCGAGCAACCAAGGGTAAGATGGAGAGGGGTCGAGGGAGATGAGAGGACGTGGGGGAGGAGTGAAGGGCAGGCATGGGCGGTCGGGAAATAAGCGGAAGTACGGTGGCATCCGCTATGAGCTCAGAAACTGCTTCTGGGGGAAGGAGAGTGGGGTAGTGGAAGGGAAGGAAGGCTCGAGGGGGACTTTTGGTGGAGAGTGGACCGCGAGGGCGGTGGGGGGACTAAGGTATGCGAGGCAAGGGGGGGTAGGGAGTAAGGAAGGTGGTACTAGGGCGAAGTTAAGGAGTTGTTAAGGGTCATTGGGATGGGCGGGATGCACCTTGGACGGCGCATGGACGAGAGGATCATACGTTTGCGTGCATTGTGGCCACCTCCGTAGTTAGATAGGGCAGACTTGACAAAGATATTCCAAGGCTGTTAAGAGTAGATTGAATGGGAGTCTTTCGCGTGCAGAGAACGCAATATGCTTGTGTTAGTACTGGATTTAGGGGAGGTGACCAATAGCTCAGGTCAGTTACGCCATTAGGAATGGATTGGAAAGGAGGAAAGGCGGAGAGAAACCCGGCATTAGCCTACTCTTATCGAAAGGCGCCAAGAGGTCCGCAGTTAAACTTCCCATCCGACCGACGAAATACTCAAAGTTCTTTCCGCAAAGTACCTCAAGTAACGGTCGGGATACCACTGAAAATAATACATCTCCTTCAGGATTGGAACCCCTTCAGGATTCCCCGGGTGGGAAGCCAGTTTGCCAGCCACCGCACCAGTCCAATCCCCCCGCGATATGCTTCAGCGTTGGCGGAATTGAAAACGTTTTGTAAAGCATGGGGAAAAATAACAAAGACGTAATGCTAACAATTGAACGGAAGAAAAATTAATGAAGTTCAATAACATGATTGATTTCAACTTTAAGATAACATTATCCATAAAAATGAGCTCAACGGGAAAAATGTAAATTAAAAATATGAAATTTTTATGATTGAATGTGGCATACAATAATTAAATGAGTTTAATTTTTATTAAATGCTACGTGATGTATGTGGAAAATAATTTAAAATTGCTTTACTTTCATTTCTTTTCTGCTTCTTGGCGTTTTTTCACTCAGTTACCATCATTTTTTCGTTTCCATTAGTTTACATAAAATTTTTCTCTGCCATTATTTAAATAAAAGGGAAATATTTGTGTTAAAAATTATGCATGACTCTAGTAATGTCATACACTTAGTCATAGAGAACTTCGAATTTTAAAACACTACTTTCGGGCATATTTTAAGCCCATTTTTTAAAAGTTAAATATTCAATACCAGCCTGATAGTTCTTTAAAAGTTTTTTAACAATTATAACCTAATAGTTTAAAGGGGAAGGGGCTGGAAATTAAAAAAATTGATTATTAAAATTTTTATGGAAGGATTTTCTGTAGCATTCAGTTTTAAGTAAAAGTTAACAGTTCACAAATACTTAAATTTGAATAATTACGAATGTATATTAGCAAAAAAAAGTTGAACTTTGGTACTATAGTGCAGACAACAGAAGCAGGAAATTCACTTCCTCAGTTGGAAGAATATGTCTCCCATCCCACAATAGCGAACTCTGAAACTGCGAATACTGATTTTCACGCTTTTCATATTCAAATTTCTGTGTTAGAGAATTAATAAAAGAAGAATTATTAAAGTAATAAATAATTTAGAAGAATTAGATAAAGAATCAAGGAAAAAACAATTTTAGTGACCCCAACTATGCAGTTTATCTGCAAATTGAATCATGAGAAATTCGGTGTGATTCATGAAAAATCATGACATAGAATATACCACACTCACATACGGTAAATTGCCTCAATTTATGTATAAATTAATAAAAATAAATATACATTGGGATCTGTATAGTGCTTACAAAAAATAGAAGATCCTTGTAAGTAGCTTCATCAAACTCATTTTGATTAAAAACCATTTGCATTATTCTAAGAAATGTAAATAATAAAAAATATTGGACAATTTATTATTCAGTAATACTAGGTAAAACCTCCAGTGTATTTATTATAAACTTGACTCAAAGATAAGATTGAGCAAACTCAATTCCTTAGAGCCTTAAAATATTGAACTTAATAAAATTTGCTTGAGTCGTAATTATTGAGGAATCACACTATCATAAGAGCCTACCCCACGATTTCTTTTGAAAAAGAAGCACAATGATCAATGAAATATTACTTCCATCTCTTTATTACTTGAACCTAATAAACTATGATATTCCAATGTGTAATGGATCCATATTATCCACATAATTGGCAAAACAATACTAGACAATAAGTTTCGGAAATTAAAAGTAATAAAAGTCATTGGCATAATTGGTTATAAAACTTCAACCATCGATTACATAAAAAATCTCATCAAAATATTATTTAAAGTGGGGCTAATGACCTAGGTTACTTGATTTTTCTCTAATTGCAGGTGATTTTGTGTCATTTATCCATTTGATAACTGAATACGACGTACATTTTTGTCAAACATACCTACAGGGAACTGATTAGGGTCATTGCTTGCTTTTCACGAGCTTGAAGCCTATTTCGGAGTACTTCTCACCGCGTCGGATGCTGTTGAGAGGCAAAAAGCCGGTTGAGAGTCTAGCGGTCCATTTCGGAAGGCGGGGAATATGCTCCAACACTCACTCCTCCTCCGTGCTCCACCAAATATCAACCTGGCCCCGTGCAGAAGGAGAAAACAGAGCGGATTTACTATCTCGCATCGTTAAACAAAGCGCTCGCCATGCAGAATCCAACGTGGGAGCGAGTCCTCGGATGCGCACCTACCAGCAGTGCCAGATCGGAGAGAGCGGCAGCACTCTTCCACGGCGCCCGCTAAGGACGCTTCCTCTCTCGAGAATAGAGATAGGCACAGAGAGTTGAGCGGAAAGGTGGCAGGGGGGCCGGGGATAGGGAATGAAACGTCGAGGGAGGGGATTGCGAGTCCAAGAGTGGGGGACGTCAGAGGAGGAGGAGTGGGTTTCGAGAGGCAAACGGAGATGGCAGCACATGCGAGGCGGTAAAGGATGGATTAAGGGTGAAGAGAGGGAGGGAGTGAGATCAAGAGAGCGAGCGTTGGAGGGATGGGAGGAAGGGAAGAGGAGGATTGCGTGGTCCTCCGATGGGATTCTAAGGGAGGAGGAGGAGGTAGGGTCGTAGGGGAAAGAGTGCGCCTGGAGTGGTAGGGAAAGGGAAGGCACTTGAGCGGAGAGGCAAGAGGCGAAATGAGCGTGATGAGTCTGAATGGGTGGATGGAGGAGTCTCGCCCGATTAGTTCTGCATAAGAGAATCAATATCAGAGGGAGTGAAAACCACCTCGTAAACAACGAGGAATATTTGGCAAGCAACAATAAGCGGGAGGGGGGTAGGAGGGTCCGGGGGTAGGGTAAGGGTCGGGACATTCTCCCTCTATACTTATACCTTGAGATAATTATGAACTCGGAGACACATGGCAGAAAGCACTTTCATGGTGAGTATAGAGTATACGGTGAATGAAATGAGCAGAGATTTGTACTACAATCGCGTTTCGGGCATTTCCAATTATCATATACACACTTCTTTAATTTCACTTAGGATATTTCACGCATCGACGTGTTAAATATGCAGTTGTAATTGAATGGTGGCGCATATAAATAACTCTTTTACAAAACGTAAACATCACGATGAATCAAATGGGGGAATGAGGAAGCTCTATTTCCCCAGGAGAAGGATTGATCAAAACTTTGTCCTCGTAAATTTCAGGTCTACTTGGCCTTTATTCAGGCTTAAGTATTTCATATAATACTACGTATATCACCTGCAATTATTAGCACAAGTATAAGTGCCGTGACTTTTCATATTATAATCCCTAAGAACCCAAATCTCTGGATAGTCCCTCGCCAATCTTACTTTGACTTCGAGAGATAAGCGTCTGGATATAATTTCATTCTCATTCATGGAAATTAGAGAGAAAGAAGTTATGGGTTGACGATATAATTGGATAAAAGTTTTGTTCACCCGGTTTTTATTTCTTTGTGTCTCGTCATGGGTCGGATTCTCGTCTCCCCCAGCCCTAGTGGTAGAAATGTCCATTTTTGTGTATTTAAAAATTTTGAATTTGTCAGAAAACTCTTACCCTCATTGAGCGAAACAATGAAATGATGGAAACAGTTAATGTCAAATGTTTTACAATAAATGGATTTCCTAACCGTAATAAAGAATTAATATTTTGTTTTGAAATGCCAAGAAAAGTCCTTAATACATCGTTTTTATTCATAAAGTTTGATGAGGATTTAATTACCTTTTTCAGCAAAAATAAAAGTCTGAATTTGCTGAAGAGTGCTTTAAAGTGCATTCCTTTCCTTTTGCTAGTTTTTCGTGAAATGTTGAAGGTATTTTGATAACCAGGCATATGGCCGTTGACACCAAGGGGACGTTAAAATTAGGATCCCAGAGGTTTTCCTACACATGCTTTCATAAAAATAAAATCTGGAAATCGTTATACGTTTGTATGTTTTTAAATTTAATCTTCTTTTTCATCTTTAATCGGAAATGTTTTGATAACTAATAAATACACGGTGTCTGTTTCCACAAAAAAGTAAATACAACAAGTGAGGGATTCCAAGAAACTGAAGGAAATGCCGCAACAGTAACTTTTAGCAGAGATACCCGCTAATGTGCATTTCAATGCTACAATTTCAGAGTGTAAAAATCATCCGCCAGGTCAAGGCGGAAATTGTTCTCTCTCTGAACTCGCCTCACTCTGAAATTGCTGCATTGAAATGAGGGATTGTAAAGTGGAGTTAACAATGTTTGTAAAAAAAAAAGCATCGGTAACAACTTTTTCCTGAAGTTGACTTGAAGTGCAGAATTCAGATCGTCAATTAAGTGTGAGGATTATCGCGGATCGTATTGGTATTGATAAGATGGCAGTGCACACCATTATCACTGAAAATTTGGCGATGCGAAAGAGCTACGCTAAATTCACCCCGAAGGTATTGACGGACTATCAAGAGCAGAGTCGAGTGTCTGCTGGCGAAGACCTGCAAACGATTCCGAAACCCCCTTACATTCCCGGCTTGGCACCGGCAGTCTATATCTCATTCCCTCAAAGTGAAATTCTCCCTCAAAGAATACCACAATGCGACCCTAACTGCAGTCGAGAAGCTTGAAAGCGTACCATTAAGGACCTTCCGGAATTCGCCTACCAGGGAACCTGCTTGTCGTAGAAAAGCCGCTGGGAAAAGTGTATTGACACTCAAAGGATGTACTACAATAAACATTCCTCCCTTACCATGGTGGTTTTTAATTCGATCAACGAACGCCTTTGGCAATGTTGCCTTATGAACGGTAAATCAGGAACGGTGGGAGGAAAGAAACTCTAGCTTGCTTTGAAAAATTAAAATAAAGAACTGAGTCGTTTATAAAAATTTTCGTTTTCACACGGTAATTGCTAATTATCTGCATGCAGAAGACGCAATTTGTTTAATTCATCATCCTAAAAATTTTAAATGTGATGTAATGCTGTAGATATCCTAAAAATCTAAATATGCAAACATGAACTTGAAGTCCTTAGAGTGAGATTCATCCAACAGAAAGCGCAAAACTAGTCATTAGAGCGGTACTCGGTAACAAAACGTTGCAAATGAATAAGCACTGGTATCTTGTTGATTTCTGAATGGGAAACGAACAAAGCGTAGATATTTGTATTGCACATCATCAAAAAAAAAGAAAGCAGTAGAAATACTGTGAAATGAACGAGTGAACGAGATGAACAATGGAATGATATTGTAAACTCATTTATTTTTCCCCAAGAGATCAAAGTGAAAAACCCATCTTCAAAATCCCGTTCCTCTGAGCCTCTCCGAGTGCGAAATTTCAAATTATAAACTTTATCCTCCCACACTTCACCTCTTCCGACGGAGACAATTCATAAAAGCTCGAGTGAAAGAAGTCGTGCGGCATATAAGGACCGAAGTGCGGAGGGGGAGTGATGAGTGGGTTGCGGGGGACGGGAGGAGGCCAGGAGAGGAAGGCAGTGAATTAAGGGAGGAGGATAGGACAGCGAGGGCAGAGGAGATCCTATAGGGAGGGAAAGATGGATTGGCAGTCCTTTGGAAAGGGGGAAGAGGAGAGGAGGATGAGATGGTGAGAAACTCGAAGGAGTGAGGAGGGAGTGGAAACTACAAAGAACGGGGGGCTTGTGGAGCTGGAGAGAGAAAGAGAGAGAGAGAGAGAAATGGGGAGGAGAGGGTGGGAGAAGACTTTGGGATTTGGATGGCAGCCATGGTGGATTGGGGACGTTAAGGGGAGTGGGTAAGGGCAAAGAGGAGTGTAGGCGTCGGGGGTGCGGAGGAGGGGTGATAGCAGGCAGACATTTGAGGGAAGCGGGGTCATGGGATATGAAGGGAAACGGGAAGGACTTTAGGGTGGCGGGTGAGGAGGCTGGGGGTGAGAGAGGGTGGTCGGGTCGGGACCACCATAAGGGCCGTGGTGTGGGGGTAACCAAGGGCAGGAGATCATTTCGAATTGGTCCACATTCCTAAGCGTTCTTTTCCGCGGTGCCTCTCCATACTTCCACAACTCACCCCCATAACCCTCCATACCGCGCCCCTTTCCACCCTCCCATCCGACCCTCGCTGAGCCTGCTTTCACCCCCGCCTTCCCCTCGTCTTAGCTGCCTGTCGCCTCTTACTCTTTCCCCTTCAGTTCCTCCGTTGCCTCCATCCATCTCCCCAACAACCCCTACTGAAAGACCGCCTCTTCCTCTCTCTTTCAATCCATAAACCTATTGTTAACAAAATATATTATGGATAACTTGGAGTGCTTTCTTTAAATTTTCTTCAGTAATACCTCCTTGATTTTTCTCAGCCAGTACTTGTAGAGGGCACAAAGATTGTTTGTAGTTAATATTCTATTCGTTTTAGACTACCAGGTTCGCAAAATCACATGCTAAGTGTTAGTATACTGTCTCGAATAGACTTTAATATAGAGATAACCACAGTTTATTATCCACAGCTTGAAATGACCACTAAGATTGGAGAACATAATAACGCAAACAGGCACTTCTTTCTTGAGCGAATTACTCTTTTATACTGATAACCTCTCGTTTTAAAATACATGGTCTTCGTATAAGACAATTTATGCCATTGTTTCAAATAAATCAACTGTACTAATTTGATTATCATCTTTTAAATTTCTTTGAGTTCTACAGGTATTTTGTTTCTGCTCAATACACTAAAGATTTCATTCTTAATACTAACTAGTGTTTATAAAATGAATGAATGAATACTTGGAATTATCAGCTAATAGGAACCACGAGAAATACTACGGAAGAATAAACGAAATATTTCAGGTTGGGTAGCACCATGGAGGTAATTCAATGAAATCCTCGGTATAGATTCGTGTGGCCGTAATTTACATGTATTCTTGCATCAAAAAATGGTTTTGATTGTTTAATCGTCTAAGTATCATATTTAGTTTCAATAACCATAATGTTTCCTTTTTTGTAGATTATTCTTTTGTTTACCTCGTGATGAGATCTCTTGAGGAGGCTCGTTTATGAACTTTAACTCCTTTACAAACATTAGCTTGGAAGGAGAGCAGCTATTGTTCCATCTAATTCATAAAAATTAAGCTGACAGTATTTAAAATCAATTTAATTGAAGCACAAAATTTAATATTATTTGATTTAATTGCCAGAAGTCGATTAAAATTTTTCATTTATCCCCGAGGTGTCAGGCCATTCCTCGTTAAACCGACGCCTCGGGTAGAATTTAGGAACCTTCTATATATCACACTGATAAAATATGCTCTCACCCACCTTTAGACCCAACCTCACGTCATTGTTCCTCTTGCTACTTCAACCTACTCTGCTTAATTTCTTCCCACTCCATCCCTCCCCACCCTCCCATCTGCCCCCATTGGCTCCGTCGTTGAGGTTGAGTTACACATCTCCTCAAGTATCTCAGCCATTTTCACCACACCCTGAGCTCCCTCCCGCTCTCTTTCTCCCTCTACCTCTCTCTCTCCCCCTCCATTCATCCTACCCCACTTTCCCATTTTCTCATCAACTGAATCTTTCTCAACCCTTCAACTCTCCACCCTTGTAAACTATCAACCAAGCCCTCCATTCTCCCCTTAACTCCTTTTCCTAGCTCCCTGTGCGTTTCCCCTTCCATCCATTCCTCACATTATCCATTCCCTTCAAACCCTGTTCACCTCCATTCTCGGATTCACCCTTCTCCTACCATCGCCTCCTCTATCATCAGTGTTCTTTCCCTCTCCGGCGTTCCTCCTTTCCCGTCCTCCCCAAAAATCCATCCGTTACTCCTCACTATCCTCGACACACTCTCTCCCTTAAACCACTCTTTGCTACATACCCGTCCGCTCATTCCCCCATTTCTAGCTCCCTAACCCACCATCTCCTCCCCAGGTACTTGCATTCCCCACGCATCCCCTCTACTGCTAAGCAACCTCTCCCATATATGGATGCGCTCCGTGGCCATCTTTATCGAAACTTCCTTCCCTCACCGTGTCCCCTACTTGAAGTGCACACCTCCCCACTTCGCGACCCGCATGGAAAAACAAACCTTCACCTTCATGATATGCTTCCCTCCACATCTAATCTCTTCTACTCCTCCCCCCCTCCATTCCCAGTCACATTGTTGTCCTCCCGTGCACGGCCCGGTGCATGGTCGGACCATATACTTAAATGAGAACTATCTCTACATTTTTATTTATAAATAGACAACATGAACGTTGTGGGGAGGGAGAGTTAGGAAAGCTAGCTCTTCTCACCAAGGCGGTTACCGTAATAGTTCGTCGCTTAATACTCTTATGTCTTTCATGTTTCCTCTCTAAGATTGTCTCGATCCATGCGCACGCATTTTTGACAATCATTATTAACAATTTTTTCATCATTTTGTGCTGTTGGAGCAAATCTAGTGGATAAATAAAAAAATATAAAACGGAACAGAGGTTAGAGGGCTAATCATGTCAAGAAAATTTAAACAAATAGCAATAGAAGATGGCTGCTCATTCAACTCGAAAGGCTGACTTTTAGAGCTGCTAATTCTTCAGTTAAACTTAATTATAAGGCAAGGAATTCTTTTGCGCGGGAAATGGTCTTGAAATACCATATCGTCATTCATTACGTACTAAAAATAGTAAAAGATAAATAGCTTGATTCTTATTAACGCTCTTATTAATATACAAGAAATCGCTCCGAAAGAAAGGCCCCGAAACAACCTAAACATAACTATTTATAGTTACTAACGCACATTGATAGATTTATATTTCACGTATGTTATCCTTGAATGTTAGTTATTATTGAATCATAAATGAACTCATCATATCTTTGCTCTCTTTCTCATTACTCGGTTATGAATACTCTTATGTTGATAGTTTTACAACCCTAAAATCTTTTTACTAAGAACAGTAATTGGAGTGAAAAAATGGAAGTGAAAAATTCACTAAGTCGAAAAAATTGATACATTTTACTGTGAAAATAGCAATCGAGGGAGAAATAACATGAAGGTTGTTCGATACCTATATCACATTTTGTCCATCATTTTGTCAAGGGAACAATTTGTCCGAACACGAACCTTTGCTGTGGCACAGCCCGGAATATTTTGGTGTGGATATGACGCTTTTATAAGCTCTTACAGGTATAATAAATCTTGATCGATTCATTTGTTGATTTTCCTCCATCTTCTTTTCTTCTGAGCCGAACCTTTCCTTTCGTCACCTCCTCCAATATCATCGCCACTCCACACCGCTTAACTTCATCCACTAACTCTCCAACACTCTCGCGGCTACCCCAAATCTTTCCCTGGTCCCTCTTCTCTTATCAAGTTTCCCCCAATTTATCTCTTGGGCAATCCTTTTCTTACCCTCTTCATCGAATTCCCCTTGGTCCTCGTTGGAAATTATAAGAGTCCCCCGAGCATATTATACTACGCCTCTGATTCAATTTTGAAACCGTTCATTGGTGCGGTCCTCAAGATGAAAAATGTGAGCCATTAAATCCTCGCTGTCTGGAAGAGCCTTCCTTTCCTTTGGGTCTTTCGTCTTGATAGCTCATCGTCATCGATGTCCGTAGGAGTAATCCCTAAATTAAGAGGGAGCATGCTGGATTATTCCGCTCTAGTATAGGTTCGCCAAAATTCACGAATCGACCAAGACTCCATCACTTCATCTTGCCTGTACCCTCGGTCGTTTTCCCACGCTCTCAAAATATGCTCTTTCCCCAAGAGGGGATGGGGGAGTCCAATTTCAATTTGCGTCATTCGTGCATTCTCGATTGTTTTATTTATCGTACGTGATGGAAGACGATAATATGATTGGTTTCGGGATTTTTCCACAAACCGCTCAGTTGAGTCTCGTTTGGAAGGTGAGGCATTTTTTTTCTCGTCTTGGCTTCCACCGCATTTTGTCCAGGGAATTCGAAGATTGGGTGTTTTTTCTTTATTTTTAAGGATGATTTAGGCCTCCCAATTCAGGGCTGTACATCATATCTTAGAAAATATGAAAAAATAGCGTTATGATCCGTGATGGATAGCATGCTTAATTAAAAAATGGTCATTAGCGGATATTAAATTAGCAAATGATGAAAAAATTTTTAAAAAACTTGGAGCCATAATCTTCGAGGGAAGGCAAGCAAACGAGCACTATTTCGGAATACGAAATGAGCACTTGGGCGATTGTCCCTTTCGTTAGCTTCTCAGCTCTCATCTCCTCTTCCCAGGTCCGTTCCATTACTCTCACCGCTTGACACCTTCAATTTACGCTTTCAGTCCCGTTACACTTTTGAGCTCTCGTTTTCTGATTCAGTCACGAACTGCTTCTCCCTCGATCTCCCGTTACACGCGAAACTCCTCAGGCTCCTTGAGCGCATCCACGACCCCCGGAGCAATTCATCGACGAAGAAAACACGAGAGCATATGCCACTGGCGAAAGGAAGATTCAAAGGAAAGCCATCTTGCACTAGACGAACATTTAATTTTTTACGAGTTGCATGAAATAATCCTTTCGATGTTGTAAATGATTTCAATAATCGTCCGTTTGTCCACATACTCATTAGCTTATGCCATCAATGTAATTGACATAATTTTGGTAATTGTTATATTCACAATTAACTCTATCTATCTCTCTATCAATTTCCATTTACTTGGAAATAGTTGATGTGGAATAAATATGAGAACGTGAATTAGTGGAGGATAATAAACCTTATTTCTTTCCGTGAGGAAATAACCGAATATTTTACGTTACAGAAGGTTGAGTTGGTGTCCATCTACTTTCTCTTAGTCAGATCAGGATTTAATGAATGATCCTTACACAGCAAGAGTGATAACCCATTTCTTAATAATATCATCCGTAAACTAACTGGTGTTTAAAAATCAAAAGGTACTGAAATGTAAAGATAGACACAAAAATTAACTTTTCCGATATTTATTTGTTTGGTCGTTGACATATATAAAATTCTTAAATTACACATTTTTTTTGACTAAAATCAATGTGCATTAATAACCTTATAAGTGATGGAAAGGAGACAAATTATGCAAATTTCACTTGAATAGAGATTTATTCACGACCCGGGTTTCAAACACTTAATGTCATCTTCAGGTCGACCTTAGAAGTATTCCTCATCATGGACATTAAAGATTGTCATAGATTATCTAGCAGATATTATCAGTTGACGCCGATTCTATTTAATTGTTCTTAAAATCGATGATTAAATTGCAAATATTACGCTTATTTTGAAGTATTATCAAATTTCCGGATTAATTCCATAGCAGGAAGCTGTAGGTATAGCATAAGGTTTTGTAACTTACGGATCGAAATTTTTAACTAATTAATTCTGGTAGATTTGGATTGATAGACAACACAGGATTTATATTATTACATATATGATTATATAAATACATTTAAATCGAAAAGAAAATAAATAGGCAACATTTAATTATATAAATAATATTTTGGTCAAATTAAACTAAACGTAGGATTTATAATTGCATGTTTATAACATCGAGACACAAATTTAGGTTATTTAAATTTTCTCCTTTCCCAACAGTCTCACAGTTATGAATTACCCTCGCTCTTTACATATATTAAATACTTTCACAACTATTTAAGTGAATCAAAATGAAGGGACACCGATTTCAACTAGTAGTGTGGTTATGCAATTAAGGAATACATTTACAACGAGGTCGCGAACTTTAAGAGTGCTTCTACATCTGACTCGCATCTCTCTTAAATGGCCACCGTCATCTTTGCCTCACCCCTCTTTTTTCTGGTCCCTTTTAACTTGGGGTTGTCTCTGAAGTCCGTCCGCGTTTATCGCACACCCCTAGGGGGCCCTTCATCGAGCCGTACGGTCGGATATGAAACTTAAACGGCAATGACTCCCGAGTTATCAAACCCAGAATGGAGCATTGATGTTTTGTTGCGCCTCTTTTCCACGGGGCTTTGATGTGAGCGAGCCGTGGTTTTTTTTTTAACGGAGTAGTTATGAGGACTTAAAAACCAACACGTATAACGGTTTAACTGAGCTGCTGTAGTTTTAGGGCTCGTATTATTGCAGGGCTGGATTTTCTCTTACCCTGGGCTCGGCTTTGATTTCGGAAATGCATTCTACGACGGGGTCTTTCATGATTCCCAAGTCCTTTAAGGTTCGCTGGCCTCGTCAATAAATGTACTTTTCGCAGGATCACGTATATCTTATACTAAAATTGCCTTATGCATTTGAAAACTCGCATCTTGTATAACAATATTAGTTCATCTTATTTATTAAACGAAGTACTCGTTTGAGAAATTCAGAGTAAGGGGTTCTGCAGTGTTGTAGTCGTTAGTCAGTCATTAAAAACTGCAGCTATACACGTCCACTTCTTTTTACAGGAAAAATCATTTGTCTATAAAAAATTTTAAATATCGATCTGAAAACAAAGTAAAATTAAAATAACCATTTCCTTTATTAAAATAATCAAGTCATGAATTACATTTGGTAATTCATTATTTCAATATTGCCCATTCAACTACGTTTTTAGTTTGGCGACTAATTTGCCTATTTCCGGTTGTCTGTGAGTTCTTAACAGTAATTTTAGCATAGACCATACTTGCGAAATTTTTGGTCTTAATAAAGAAGGAATAAACAAAATGACTTTTCATTGTGGTCAATTGCTCTTGTTGGTATTCGGTTGCTCTTTAGAATTTGGCTATCTTCAAATGTTAGTACCCTTAATGTTCCAACTCTCAATGGATTGCGTAAAATTGGGTAATGAAATGTGATGAAGGTTTGGTTTTAAAGTCAAAGTAATGGAAAATAGGCATCATGGTTCTTTGAAAAATAAAAATTATTATTTAGTGACTATCCCATTAATTAGATTAACACCTCTTCTAAATATACGCTTGTAAAATTCAAACTTTTTGCTTTTTATGTACAAGGAATAGTTTAGTTGGTGGTATTAAGAAATAACACACGGGCGTATTCATTCATACAAAAAGAAATTTTAATGTAAGGTGTGATAAAACATTGGTTTACTTGGGGCCATCATTTTTCTCATCCTTCTAATTTTAATGGAAGTAGGTAAAGATTAACCTACAAGAGATATTGGTGAATTCCAGCGACGTTTACTTTCAATAAAGTTTAACTGCTCCCTTTTCATCTATCATAAACTTTATAACACATATTTATGAAACATTACTTTCCAACTTTTTTGGCGCCCACATCTTAGAGAGAATTCCTTGGCGAATACAAATGATTGATTGGCATATTTCAATAGATTTGCGCATCCTGGAAGAATACTTTCGGATACAATTCATAGTTTTTACTTGTGTGGGATATTACTTGTAGTTTTTATAGATAATTTTCAATCTTTTATATTTTAATATTGTTAATCAAAAGCCATTTTACACAAGCCATTCCATGGTGTAACAGGGTGTGGGGCTTTTTGGATATTCAGGAGTTGAACATCTCACACCTATTGAATCTGATTTCATTTTGACAAATGATTTTAATTTTGTGGAATCATTCAATGGATTTATTTAATTTTGGCGAATTTATCCTAGATGAAAGCACTCATTCCATACTTGTTAGTAGGTCACGTTAATTCTTTAGGACCTTAGAAACATGGCCTGAGCTGCAACTACTTCAGACAACACCGTGGACAATTTTCTCCAAGTCGTTTCTGCATATTTGATTTTTTTTAAGGTAAGGTAATCTACCAGGTAAGGTAGGTTTTTTGGATGGACACAACTATCAAATCTTGTGACTCCAAACAAAACGAAATTGACCACACTCCACATCAGGTCCCTCTTCACCTCTGTGTGCTTACTTCCTCCCTCCATCCCGTCCAACATATTTGATTACGCACTTTATTTAATACCCGTGAATATATGGGCGTACGTGGAACTTGGTTCCTGCGGAGGACAATACATTGGGTATAAACTTAACTTTCCTTTTTTTAAAGGATCTTCACTGCGTATGATGCAAGAATGTTCGGAACCATACATTTCCCCAGCCCTTGTTCTTCAGTATCAAAAATGTAAGTACTTTGATTATAAATTCTTCATGAAATTTTCAAAAACATATAATTATGTGTCGAATAAATGCTGTACGAAAGGAATTTTTTCACTAGTGCTCGGATAAACTATGACTAATCGGAGTGAATATCTATTATTACGGTAAATTTTTCTTCTAATTACCTAAAGTATAGCGTCTATTATGACCACGGTCTCCATTAATGCCTTATCGTTCTGTTTTCATTGGACCATCATGTCGTATGAACTCTTCAATAAAATCCTAAGTGCCTATTGTTTTTTTTCACCTGATTATGACGCTAATCGTAGAAACTATGATCGTAAGCTATTAAAGTTTATTATGAAATACCAAAGAGTACCTTAATCAACATAAATTCCAGAAAATTCTATTAAGTATCACCGGAAACCACCAACCTGCATACAGGTTTTTTCGGAAATAATAGCATGCGTTTGAACTAAAATTTACCACCAACTTGTACTTTCTCTTGGACCAGACGAGTGTTGATACTCTTACACCATAGAGAGTAAAATAATCATTCTTATTGGACGCGAGCAGGTACGATAAAGTTAATTTTCTGATGGTTCACCAGGGGTTGTAATCCAATCACTCACCCGTAGAAAGACTAAAAGACTTTCATTTTCCTGGAAATCCCTCCAACCAGTCTGATAAAATTCCCCCTCTGTAAAACGGGGGGCCGCTGCTATCGCGTTCACGGACTTGCGAAACGTTTTTCCTCGATGTAAACCGGCCGTGTGGAGGGGGTGGGAAATAGAGGGGGTTTGGCGGGGGGGGGGAGGAAGAGCAAATTTGGAATGGGGAAGGGCAGAGATAAGTGAATGGGCGCGTGTGGGTGGTGGTTTGAGGTTTCAGAGGGGGAAGGGAAAGGGAGGAAGGACAAAAATACACACACGCACATACACGCACCACAGACTCCGGACGCGGAGAGCCGGTAGTGGGAATCGATTGACCAATGGAGCTTATTTTCCACTCGTCACTCAAAACCAATCTAATTTCCCATTACCTAGCAAATTCGGGGGCCGGAGCGGAATATTCATTCCGAAAGGACCCCGGAAGCATCGGGTGGGTAGGAGAAAGGATGGAGCAGCCGCCACCGCAAGGGATGAAGGGAAGGAGGACGGAGTGAATGGATGACGGAGGGGAGAGGGAGGGCTGGCGGTGGCGGAATGGGGAGGGGAAGCGGATTTTTGCGAACGGCGGAGGAGGGTGCGGGAGGTGAGGGGAGGACGTACTTTGTGCGAGGGGGGGTGGGAGGGAGAGGGGGGAGGTTTTGATGAAGGGAGCGCGAGGGCATCAACAAAATAAAGGAGAAGTAGGGAGAAATGGAGTAGGACTGAAAGAGAATAGATTCGGGCGAGAGGGGAAGGGAAGAGGAGTTATCAAATGGTTTGTTGGGAGGAAGGGGACGATGGGGCTGGTGGAATTGTTCAGGAGAGGTTGCTCGAGAAGCCCAGCTCCGGGATGAGGGAGAGGGGAGGAAAGGGAGGAGGAAACGAGTGTTGGAGTACTTGTTGCTATGGAGACAGCCGTCCTTCCCCTTCTATCATAACCCCCGCCGCCTTCCCTCTCCATCCCACATCCGCGATCCTGCGAAACACCCCACGCGAACTCTCCCTCTCGACCAGAACCGACCGCTGGTCAGGCTGCAGGCCAGGGACGCGACCCTCGTCCCTTCCCCATCTTCAACCATCATCCCCGAACCCCATCATCCCATATCACTTTGCCCCCTCCTGCCACCCCACAACACCCAAACGGACGGCTCCTCCTCCCCTCATCACTCCTTCCCGCCGTGGGAGAAACTCTTTTTCTCCTCTCCCCTGATCCCCTACCCGGCCTCCACGCACACTCATCTTTCCGCCGCTAATAACTCTCTTCTCTCCCTTCCCGCCCTCGCAGTATCAGGGTTTTACCGCGTGTCCGACGGTTTGGCCAGGGCCCGGTTGGTGGCGCCCCCTCCTCCCATTCAGTGCCCCCGGCGCTCTGCCATCCGCTCTTGGGCCCCTCCCCAATATGTCCCAACCCTTCCCACAGTCACTCACTCACCCCCGACCGAATGATCGCCGCAATACGATCGCCTCAAACCCCACCGCCTCGCCCGCATTTCCTGCCGTTTCCCATCCATCTCTTTCTCCTCTTCTCCCCACCCTCTCTCTCTCTCTCTCTCTCCCCTCCATCACTTTTCCCCCTTTCCGCTAACTCCCTATATCCTGGTTCATCCCCATCACCACCCATCCCCCCACCCATGCATCAACCGAATTCTCTACTTGATCATCCGATCCTGTCCCACCAACACCTCTGTCCCTCGCTTTCTTCCCCCCCCCCCACCTCCCCAACGAATGTTCTGAAAAGAGCCGTTTTTGCATCCCCCTCCTAGTGCGGCCGATTGCTTTGATAGATTGGACAGTTTAAATCAGTCGCTCAGCCTTTTAATCAATCATAATTGACCATTAATATAGATCAACCCTTTTATGCAAGAAAAGAGGGGATGCATTGAAAAACACTGCAGGACTTCGGAAACGAATACCCAAATTGCGTTGGTGTTGCTCGGACGTGGGTTTCAATGGGGTGTGTTTTCTGTTCTCAGGTTTTATCTTTTGAGCTAAGTATTATATTCAAAAAGACTGAAAACATGTTCCTTTTTTGATACAATGAAATAAATTTGGCTAATTTTTGCTGAACTTCGCCATTATATCTGCAGATTACTAGCCAATAAATTCGTTTGTATGACAGCAGTGCCTAGTTAGTGTCTAGTTATGCGTGAGGAATAAGTTTCCATTTGTTAAAGAGTAGCACGTCCCTTTAATCTAATTATTACCAATTTTAAGCATTAATTTTGTTAGGGCATTGTTCCGTATATAGGCCCTGGGTAGAATGTGAACCGGATGAGATATATCATATACAGTTTCAGATAATGTTTTCTTATTATACAATATGCAATATACAATAGGCAGAAAAAGAAAAAAGGAAATCGCTGAATATTTCAACACAACATTCTCTATTAGTACTCTGGTATTTAACTACAAATTGTATTAGGACTAATGGCACCTTTGCCCAAGCCATATCATGAAAAGTCACCACCATAATAATTCGGTTTTTCGTAAAAAAATGGAATTTACTCCTTCTATTTCCTTTTAATCGAAAATAAGTAAATAAGTACATTTTCCAATTCGTCGATAACATTATCCTTTTTCTTTACGCAAAATAATGTTCACCGACCTCATTCTCCCTATGTCGGTGGCAAATGTCTTAAAGGATCTAGCTTAGTCCCCGTTTCATTATCTTATTATACACTCGTCTGGCCTGTTACCTCCAATATCTGATTTAAAAATATTCCATGAATAGTCACTCTAATTAATGCAGAAAACGAATGAACCTCAATTTTATAACTCTCTTTCCAAAAAATATGCCAAAAAAAAATAAAATTGTTTACCACATGAAAAGGCGTATAAAATGTTCAAACTTTATTTTTAGTTTCCATAAAATTGCGCTGAAGAGAATAGATACGGGTTAAAATGCACATGCATTTGCATTAAATACCTATTTCCTTCGAACGAATTTGTTAGGCCTTAGGAAACTTAAGTTCAAGGCTCCAACTTGGGTGATTAGACAATTTAGAAAAAATGCGATTTTCCTTTTAGCTGGATTTCGTGCTTAATTAGTGAAATAGGGCAAAGGAACTGGCTGCCACTTCTCCAAATATACATTTAGCGAGCCTTGTCGATTAGTCCGGGGTGATTGTACGTTAACCTCTCTCTACAATTTCTGTCCTGGATGCTATAATGTGGATGAACCTTTTTTCAGAAAGTCTTTAGCTAATTTATTCAATACTTTCTTTGCTATGTGTATTGACAATGCGAGTAGTTATGAGTGCTTCTGAAATAAGTGGGGGGTTTACTCCAAAACATAAATGCATTCTGTAAATTACATGTTTCGGAAGAGAAAGAAACCAAAGAGCTTTTTTAATTCAAGAGATAAAAATAACTGCACTTGAATTAATGTTTCATACATAGGTATAAGTACTTCAGTTATGAAAGGGACTCCGCCTTCCTGTCGGACTGTCAAGTCTTTAGTAAAAGCTAAGATTAGGATTTAAAACAAACATAAAAAACTTTATTTTAAATCTAACATGTTATCACTTGCGGACTCTCGATGATATATAACCATTCAAATTACGAGGAGGAAATGGCATTTTGAATATGTTCAACCAACAGGTAATAGGATGAATCCTATCAGTGCAGAGCATGATGCATAAAAGTAACGGGTGAACGTACAATACCATGCGTTGATTTTAATAACTTTTAATGTCTTTAGAAAAGAGAGACGCTTCAATATCTTTTACAAATTAAAATAATATGTTTCAGCTTTTGGTTAACGAGTGTTTTCCACCCTTGTTTATTTTTTTTACAAGCTAAGCACATTACTAAGTTTATCATCTAATCTGCTTACAACTTTGACTTAGTGTCTTCTCCGCGCGACGTGCGTTCTAGGCGATGGGTAAGGAGGAGCCATTCGCCGCCGACACGGTCCGTCTCCACCGACGGCTCTTTCATCCCCCTTTCCGCGGAACCCTCACCGCCGACCCTCAACCTCCCAATCTCCTTTCTCCATCGTCTCAATTCACTCTCCACCGCTCGTCATCCTTTCTTTCGCCCATTTGCTCCCCTACTTTTACACTCCCACCCATCCACCATCTACCTGCCTCGCCTCCCCTCCGCCACCATCTCTCAACCCTTGAACACACATTTCCTTCTCTCTCAAAAACTCTAAACCCATCCCCGACACCCGCCTCTCTCAAAAAAAATAAACGTTCGATTTTTCTCGTACTTTACACCGGCACGTGTGTCCTCCACCCATCAGACCCTTCCAAAACCTTCCCTCACTTCTCCTCAGACCTAAACACTCCCCACCATTCCATTCCCACTATTCTACTCGCGCCATTCCACTTCCGCCACACCCTCCTCTTCGTCAGCCCAGTCCCGAGAACCCCCTCCCTCCACTAATACGCTTCTGCGTGACGCAAACTGCGGGATAGTGAGAGATCCGCTCTTCCTCTCTCTCTTTTCTACATGGGCGGGGCAGGGAAGAAAGACCCCCTACAGCCACCCTCACACAGAAAAAGTCCTCTCAATCTCTCTTCTCTCACTCCCTCTCTCTCTCCCTCTCTCTCCATTTCCCCAACACACACACACACATAGACACAAGCGCACAGACATTCCCTTCGTCCTGTTTGCAGAGGGAGCCAATGTTTGCACTGGCGACCCGTTTTGGGAGGGAGGGTGAGGGCCGCGATCGTTCGGGGCGAAAGTGGAGCAGGGGGAGTGGATGTGACCTCTCCCCACCGATCCTCCCCTTCTGCTTCTCCCCCTACCCCGCACACGTACGCACATACCCCTGAGGAATGGGTCATAGAAGAGGGAGGGGAGGCGACGAGTAAGACTGCCGTGGGGAGGAGTGATAGGGAGGGGTGGGCGATATGAGAGTATGGTGACTGGAGGGATGAGGGTGGTGGCTAGGAAAAATGAGGCAAAATAGGAAGTGGGAGGAAATGTTCGAGGGTGGGGCGACCAGGATCCTTTTTTTGCCAAGGATGGCGGTTAGAGCAGTGTAGAGGAAAGGAAAAAAAATACAAGTTTACAAATGGAGGAAGGAACAGGAAATTTCATCGTGCCAAAATAAGGTAAAACTCCGTATGTACAAATTTGCTCGTGTAGGTCACCCTGCTAGCCATAGTATGAGTCAAGTGTGCAACAAATTAGGACAGTGGGCACATATCTGAATCATTTACGAGGTAGAAGGTTAATTATGGACATCGGTAGGGTTTTGTGAAGGGGAGGAAGGCCGGATTGAAATATTGTCTACTCTAGACAGATGATAGCACGGAGAAACTCATAGCTAACGTCTCATTCTAAGGACAAAACGCTGTACTTGAATCTTTCTCCTTGTAAAAATCAAGCAATTATCGAAATATATACCTGTAAAAATTCGAGGGTGAAATAGGTTAAATTTGTTACCGCCGTTCCTCAGTATGAGAAACACGTATCCAATCTCTAATCAAATCTTATAAGTAACAGGATAGTGGAGATGAAATGTTTTCCGTGGATTAGAGATATTACATCGTGTTTGAGCGCTAGTCTGATTCCAATTACAATATTTACATTTACCTGAGCGATGAGAGATCCGAAAATCAGTCATACTATTATTTTGCGCTAGAATAAAGTTAAAACGGTAGGGTGCACCACGGCTTTATCAGCACAGAATGGAGTGACAAATATAGTTTACAGTTAGAAAAAAACGACGCGTAAAATCCCTGTGAAATGGAACCGATTACAGACAAACTACGGAAAGAGAGTGGTAATTCAAAGCAGAGTCTGTAAGATTGTTCATGCTAGAAAATTTTACTAAAGAAATTTAATAAAGGAAAGACACGTAAATATTTCAGAAATAAGTGTTTTTTTTAGTGGATATGATTGAAAGAATTTCGCATGTAAGTGAACAAGGGAATAATGGGAGTCCTGATTGTTCAAATCATAGTATTCCAAATGACATGCGGTCGCCGAATTCGTTCTCGTACAGACCGCATAAACGTTTGTCGAATCCTAATTACTAAAACAGAAGGTGCCATTTTTTGCTAAGTTGCTTAGCCCACAGACAATGGCGGATTTAAGTGCACACTACCCATTAATATGCAGAATTTTATTAAGCCCTGCGCGAAACAGCAAGTGGTTTATAAGACCATGTGGGGAAGGGTAGTCAAAAGGGGTGTAGATGCGTAAAGTGAATGCATATATTATTCCTAACTCTCCCTGTGATCCATAATTGGAAACATATAGTAAGTTTCAAACTTGATAAAGAAACTTAAGCCGTTTAAACTTTGGATAGGCTAACGCCTGAAAAAACATCGCGGAAATTATGAAATTACTTTTCATCAAAATATCACCGAGAAAAATGTTATGAAAAATATTATCACAATGTGAATTAGCTGTATGATTTCAACATAATTTAGGTATAAATTAATAGAATAATGATTGGGGCCCTGAAATTCTGAATGCGAAAGATTTGGTAGGAAATAATCATTGATTAAGATTTTCAAAATTTTATATCTCGGGAACAAATTAAACACTGTTATAAATAAATTATAACTTTCAATTCATTAGATATAAATGAGTGCAATGACTAAGGAAGAATCGAAAAAAGGTGTGATGGGTGACTACCTTTCAGGGTGCCCCAAATGCCTACAATCCTTGTTCAAATAAAACAAATTATGTAAATTCAAGGTGTAACACCTCCGACAAGCATATTGACAAACGATTGATCCCTCGCTTCCTATTGCCTACTCTTTACTTTCCTTTAAACGTAACAATAAAAAATGTATCATAGAATTTCATGAAAATGTTGCCAATGGTTTAGAATTTTCAAAGCAACAGAATTAAAAAAAATTGCAGTTTGATTCCCTAAACTTCGAGCCGATTTAAATGAAAACCGGGTCGTGCGAATACTTTTGTTTTGTCCTGAAATAATAGTCGTACAACGAAATGAAGAAGTGCCAATAGACCCGCACAGGAAGATAGGGTTTTCTTCGTACCAGGAAGTACTGAAATAAACTAACGGGCACGGCCACCGATGCAATCAAATGAATAACATTGATCAAGACGGCTACAGCAGAACAGCAGGGTGTTGTCTCTCCCTCTAAGGAAACTCCTATACCGAAAAGGAGTCGCTAGACTAAGTTATACAAATCATAACAGATATATATTGTACAGAGAACGACTGCATTCATAATTTATAGGAAATCCCTTTAAAGTGACAGAAACGAAAGAATTCTCGGAGGGGACTAAAACGTGACAAAGGAAAATTTTTAAGTAAGAAATGTGGATCGATAATTTTTAACTTGAAAAATATCCCCTCAAAATCCACCCTGAAAATGCATTATATGAAATATCATAAAGGCTTGCAAAAACAAAAAAAAATAAAAAAATAGCATGATAAATTCATCATAAGCAATTAGAAATGAAGGAAAAATATACAAATTGAAAAAACTGTGCGTACATTTTTACAATGAAAATGAAGCACCGGTGAAAAACGACAGAAGTATATACCTGTATGCTCACGAAGTTAAACTCAGCAACTATGCCACTTGAAGGCTTATATAGTTTCGACTCTTAAGGTTGTGCGTAAATTTGTGTGTAATGTAACTATTCTGCGATCGTAAATATCTACCTTCCCAAAGGGATATGTTTAATGGAAGAGAGGTCTTCCCGTAAATATTTTAAACATGCGGGAAATTTACATATAACATGCCATGGATGTATTTCCTCGGAGTAAATCCTGGGAAATGTGTATACTGCTCGCCTTTTGGCAGCCTTGTTGATTTTAGAGAGGAGGAGACATTGGCAGCTCTTATTCGGTTGCTCTGCATGCACTCCTCCGTAGGCTATTAAAGCTATGCCAAGTAGAGCGAAGAGGTATAAGTTCAGTTCTATTTGTTGGCTGCTTTTGAATTTGAAGTGCCGTCACACTTGACATACCAAAGGAATAGAAAGATGCATATTGAAATGGAGAAGACCGAGATGTATAGACGTCGTTCCTCCTTTCGAAATCTACAAACTAATTACAACTATTCGTGAAATACTACCGAGTTGCAAGAAAAAAATAAATACTAGACCCGTCTTGAATAGTAAAAAGGCGAAAGAAACTTGTGTGCTCTATCATTTCAATTCTTTCTGAGATGAGGTTGTGGAAGGAATATATGGTAGGAATACAATTTTAATTCTTTGAAAAGTTTTTTTCAGTCGCCAAACTTAGTTTTAAAGTTAAGAGTATTATTTTAAAGCTGTATCTGTACCGATACACTATGATATTGCCGTTTGAGTGCTCAAGAAGTGGCAGTTAAAACATGATCAATGATTTTAAGAAAATACTGATGAAACCTTGATATGGCGCATGTTTTTGTACAGCTCGGAAACCTGGTCGTTGAAGCAAGGTGATTAGCGTAGATTGAAACCCTTTGAAATGAGGATTGGAGAAGGAAGCAAAAGGTAAATTAGGTGGAAATGAAAACAAACGAAGGGGGAATGGGGTAATAGGACGAAGAGGGAGTTATTGACGAGGACGTTAGGCAAGCTAAGTAATGGGTGGGAAAGGATAGGTTTGTTGGACGGAGTGATGAGTGGAAGAATGTACAAGGAATAATGGAACAGTTAAATGAACTATGGGGCGACATATAGTGTCTTGTTAGCAGAGTAAGAGATGAAGTAGTAATCAGTCTGTGTTCATCCAAAACCTACAATGCAGGACTGAATGCAGGTAATAATAGTATGGTCATTTATTTAGACTCGAATGGTATGAATAGAGATTCATATTATAAATTATATTCGCTACAAAATATGTATGTTATACACCTGCTGTTGGAAAAACCTATGGGAAATGTAAGGAGAATAAGATGGAATTTGATTTGAGCGTATCTGAAGGAAAAATGAAGAGGAAAAAGTCCTGAGGATGAACTCTGACAATAAAATGGAAAATTTTGCTTCAAGGAGCTATGAGGAAATGAAGACACTGGCAGTTGATAGGATATAAACTATCTATTTGCTAGGAGCTATTATATATATATATATATACATATATATAATAACTATAGCTCCAAGATATAACTATATAGGAGCTATTAATTACCAATCCTCGATTATGATGATGAATGACCCATTATTATGGCAAGGCCATATTATGTTATGACATATATTATAAATATGGCATTTATTATATCATTATGTTATGGCAAAGCAATTCATTATGATGATGACAGCCGTTACAAAACCGAAGTGAGAATTCAAAAGAAAAGAACTAAGAATTTTTCCTTTTTTCCATAGATATATGCCACTAGATCTCTCAACCCTAACCAATGCTACAAAATTTTCACAGGTATTTTGAAGCGCCACTTCTATTTAAATCGAAATCTATTTAATCGAAATATCAATTTTTTAATTGATCAACCTCTACGCAAAATCATCAAAATAATTCTCTATTTTTAGAGTTAACTAAGGAGAAATAGACACTGACGAGGTGTGTAAAATGATTAACGGGTATTTTGTGATTTCGCGTAGTACAGAGTGCACCGAAGTTCTTGCCACAGGGTCAAAGGATCAATAAAGAGTAGTACTTACAAGTTCAACGCCTTTTGCATGAAGGATTACAAAAAAACGCACACATTCGTGTCGAAACCATACACGGATTTTGCACCACAATAATGCACCTGCTCACTGCTTGTTCGTAAATTTTTGGCCAAAAACAGTGCTGTAATGATTATATCTCAGTCTCCATATTCCTCAGACATAGCCCCTTGTTCTTTTACCTGTTCCCAAAAATAAAGGGAACCTTAAAGGGCCGTCGTTTTACAAGCATAGATGCCATTAAAGACGCATCACTGAGAGAGCTAAAAGCTATACCAAAGATCGAGCTCGAGCAGTGTTTCGAAGATTCGAAAAAGTGCGGACGTACGAGGTCTAATGATGACTACTTCTAAGGGGATAACATCGACATAGACGAATGGATAAAATTCAATCCATATTCATAAAATTTCCGTTAATAATTAAACACCTCTCTTATGCATACATGTACAATATATTTATTTAAATATATAGTACGCAATGAACGTCAAACATCCTTATAATTTGAAATAAAAGGGCAAGGATTATCACTATTATGAAATATTTTAATAGTCACTGTGATCTGTACCAATTTAAAGTTCGTCTTATTCAGTTATTTTGGACATCTTATGGATAAGTGACGCTGAACTCAAAATATCTCAAATCTTGCTGTTATTAATAATTAAAATATAAAACTTCGAATTAACTGTGACTTCATTAGAATGTGAAATAATATTGTCTTGCCTAGACAGTAGAGGAATTTTGTATGCACTATACTACACGTCAAAATGTTTGAAAA
This sequence comes from Hetaerina titia, assembly GCA_037158775.1. Classification (NCBI taxonomy): domain Eukaryota; kingdom Metazoa; phylum Arthropoda; class Insecta; order Odonata; family Calopterygidae; genus Hetaerina; species Hetaerina titia. The sequence continues at coordinate 83,888,369 of CM073773.1, read as the reverse complement.
GTACATTCCCATAGTTTGAATAATTTAAATCGCACGTTTACCACTGACATTTAAGTAGCACCAAAAAATATATCCTGTCGATGCATACCAAAGGTGGAAGCGACTCATGCTATACGCCTAGGCAGTGGCTTTCTAGGTATCGTGAATATGTGGGCAAAATGCGCGCAAAGCTAGTATAAACTACGGTAACAAAATACAGCCAAATATGAGAGGACAGAGTGTAAGCACTTCACACCAGCCGTGAGGCATAAGACGCTATTTCCATTGGTCTAATTTCGCACCTTGGTACTATTGAGGAGATGCATTGGAATTACATCACATCAAAGGTACGGAGAACAAGAAGTGTGCGTACTATACTACATCAGGATATTTATGTTGGGCAGCGTATGAAATCGCGAGATAAATAAGTCTCAAATAGCCTGACACATCTTTTTCATGTCGTTCGGTGCTACAATAACAAGCAATGTAAATACGTTCGAGTATTTCACTCGAGCAATCATTCCCGAGGTCTTATAAATTTATTTCGCAGTGTTAACTTCACGCTTCAGCTCACCAGAGGAAACATCACCCATACATTTCCCACCGTATTTTGTATTTTTTTCTGGTATAAAAATCTGTCTTTAGATCAGGGTGACGTATAACCCTTTCCACCTCTGTCTAACCGGTTTTCCTCTAGTTAAGACATCCTCTTCCCTAAACTCCCCTTCCTGATATTACGTACCTCTTTTTGAAACTCCACCATATCCCATTAACGACACAATTTAGCCAACTCATATTGGGTTTACTTATAATTTTGTAGGAGGGCACTCACATACATTCCAATGTTACCCTCTATTATGCCTTTTCTCTTAACCACACTCTTCTATTACGATACAGCGATAATATTGTTTCCTCTCGTATTTTTATTCAACATATTTATAAATCCTTGAATCATCACAGGTGTCATATATCCGTCTAAGATTTTTCATTATCTTATACCAAGGCTTTGGACGTAATGGTCTTCGGAGGTTTTCAATTCGGATTATGGTGGAACTGCAAAAATCCATTTTTTACTACAATTTACTTAACAGTTTCATGTTTTAATTTGCAATGACAATTAATCACTCTTGTGTGCTTCCGCACCTTTGACCATGCAGTTGTCAAATTCTTTTTTACATCCTTGCCAATTACCGCCACTTTGATAACCGAGTCCAAGAATGTAGACTCTTATTATTAGCCGCTTATTTTAATTCCGCATTGCGATAATTTTCTCCTGTACACTTATGACGTAGATATTCATCATTCATACGGAGAGATACATAACTATGTACGCTTGTATATGTATTACCTTGACTAACACACATTTTATCCGATATCAAGTCTGTATTTCACAACCCTGTCTCATGACTCATTAATAATAACGGAATAGTTTTAATTTATTTAAGCTTTGATTGCGATCTCTTTGTATACAAATCCGCAAAACATTTTAAATATTTATCAATAGACCCTAGTGTGTATTTTCTTTATTAAAGCCTACAACCGTCTAGTTCTAAGGTCAAGATGAGATATACGAGTAGTTGAGCCTTAAACCGTCGAATTAATAGAGCCAATAATCGATACCCTTTAAGTGTTAAAAAGGAACAAAATGACGATCCTTCCTTTGCATTAACGGCGTGAAAAGCAAACTGAGCAAATCGAAAAAAATAAACACGAAAGGAATGGATTTCCGTTATTTCATATGTAAGTTGATTAGTAGGTAAAAAAAACATTCGATTCGAGGTAATTACAAAGGAGTGTGTGCGCAAACACGTAGCTTGCATAAATCAGGTTTATTTTTTTGTGACACAGTGTTCGAAACCATCTACAGATTATTAATCAAGGACTTTGCTAGAGACGAAAATTTCTAGAGAAACAAAAACCTTAGTTTAGTTAAATCCTTATTTAAATTTCTTTCTCCTATGCGCGAGTATCAGAGACAAACATATGAAGAAATCAGTGAGTTGCCAGATTACCGCCTATAGAACAATCAATCATATGAATTATTTAATAGCAGAATAAATGAAACGAGGAATACAATCGCTGGAGCGAGAGTCCGGAAATCATCTAATTCTTCGCGTACTATTTCTCATGTGTCAAATGCGCTGATAAACAGATTATATCTTCCAGATAGGTACCCACCATGATTTAAACGATCTTTCCGAGTCAGACCCTCAAAACATAGGTACGAGTACTGTTAGGGCACCAGATATTACATTTCGGCAAGTGTACAAAGGGTGTGGATGTCGGTGTAATGGGAAGAAACAACGGGATGATGTGGAGGAGCGGAGTGGGGCGGAAGGAAAGGACTTGGGGGAGTGGGAGGAGGACCAAGTAAGGGAGGTGGAGAGGGAGGGAAGTGCGGGGGAGAGATGAGAGAAGCCGACGGAAGGAGCGTAAGGAAGTTTGTGGGAACGAGATCGCTTCCTTTGCCGAGGGAGCGTATTTAACTTCTCGCAGGATAACACGGGGAAATGGGGGAGAGGGTCGTTGCTATGACGCTCCTTCAACATTTCGAAGACCTTTCAAGAGAGTGAATTCCGAAGCGAATCAATAAAAGGTGAGTGGGTATATAGACTTTTTGCTGGAATGTAATAATTATAAGCTTCATCGCACCAGTCATTCACCCTTTTTGCTAGAAAACTTTTTCATAGAAATATATTGACTTATGCTTTTTCAAAATTAGGTCAAACTGGGTTGGAAGCTAAATAAGGTCACTTTTCATCTCCTGGAAATTTTTAGGGAATGAATGAATTACATTTAGCACTAGATTTCATTGAACATACAATTAACTTAACAATACTTGTATAAGTAAATGTATCTGTTCTTATTGAAAGCCTGTATGTAGCTTATATAAGTTTACGCAAGAAGTTCGCTCCATGTCTACCACTAACTTACTTTTACCGAGTTAAGTCTGTTACATTAAGTTTGGATACTTGCTCAAATTCCAAGTGAGTAACAGATAGTCTCAAACTGCGTTCTGAATTTCATTTAGAGCTAAATCTACATGATATCATCAAGTCAAAGTTAAGGGTCGTTCCAGGGTGTGATTTAACACCAAGAGTTCACCTATCTACGTTACATCGATTTTCCTTAAAGTAAGGAGCTAACGATGTGGTATTCAAGTTTTTATATACTTCGGCTACCAACCACAAGGCAAGGATTCGATTCCTGATGATTGAACACTCATTGCTGTGTGATTTTCGGGAGCCAGGTCTTCCTTGTAAATCACGTGTACAACAGGAAAATGACTTGGGTTCCTTACCCTGAGATGCGAATTTCATACGTCAGATAGATTTGACTACACAGTGAGCTCTGCCCTCACCTATCAAAACCAATCTTCGGAATGAGCAATGTGTTGCTTTGAGAAACTGTTAGAGAAGGATTGCCATTTCAATTTCGAAAGTTAATGGGATTATAAAGAACTTTCATGATACACCGTACTTAATTTTTGACTTATACTATACGTTTGCGAGTCGATTTACTAATAGCGGTTAAACGTGACAACCAGACACAAATTACAATAAACTACGTTACACCATCCATCAAATTATGCCTTAAATGATTATCGCTTATCATTGACTGAAAACAGACATTTAAACCTGTCTATTTCAAAGTATATCTCTTCCGTACTATGTTTTTAATCTCTCTTACCATGGCGTGATAAAAGTTTCAAGAAACTGCGGGAGATGCCGCAACAGTAACTTTTAACGGAGTCATCCGCTAACTTGCATTTCAATGCAACAATCGAGGGAGCGGACATCGAGGGGTCCGGGTACGAATCCCGGGAAAAGGGAATAATTTGTACACTCTGAAATTTTTGCATAGTGATAAGAGTTTTTGATGTTATCCGACGTCTTTAAAAAAGGAGACTTATTTGTTTAAGAATTGCTGCATTCATTTTGACTGGAATTCCCCTGTTCTCTCCTAGTTCCTCTAAGTATTTAGTCACGTTATTATGTTAGACTTGGCCACTTAGTACGTAAATATGGTATCTCTTTCTCTGGGGATACATCCGATCTAATTCAGAAATCACTACCTCTAGAGAATACCATATAAAAGCAATATATTCTTGTGAGCTCAAGGAAGTAAACTTATAATAAAGTTTGAATTCCTGTTCGTACAAATGTCCCTTGGATACATATGAAAAACGTGATGCTTCTTCTATTAATGTGGGAAGTCATTTCTTCTATTTAGAGGGATAAACTCTAGTGCACGAAAAGTTTTAAGGACATTTTTGTTCATGTTAAATAACTAGAGTTTTCATTTTGGCTATATTTTGATAAATCTAATAGCTCTTGTGTAATTACACATTTGCATGAACGTGGGGAAACAAATACATTATGAATTTTCTACCATCTAAATATTAAACGCATGATTTGGGATTTAGAATTTTAAAAAGATGTTATTTATTTGCAAATACGATTTTTCATTCACAAAATTTAATCACTATCAGCATGAGATAATTCATAAATGAATCCATTACGGCCGGATGTCAATGAAAACATGTTAGTTCAACTTCATAGAACTGCGGTAGATGGCTTGACAATTGTTTAAACGGAGCCATTCTCTAGTGTGTCCCGAAATACAGGAATTTCTGAGTGTAAAAATTATTCGCGAAATGAAAAATTGCGATCTAAGCGAATGGATATTAAAATTCAAACTTCTACATTTTAGTTCAAATCACATTGCAATGTATGCCGCTTTCACACTAAATGATAAGAGAGAATATTGCTATGCTTGAGACATTGGATACAGCAAATGTTAAAAAGCATAAATATTTAATAGCCATTTTTAAGTTTCTTAGATCGTATTACGTTGATTCTAATACTATCCTCGTGCAATAATCTTCGAATAATATAAATTGATACGTAACAATTCTTCTAACCTTGTACCGAATGCGGGTTTTACGGATCCTCTGTCAACATCATCACTCGTAATAACGGCGTCCATGGGTCCAGGTGGAAGTGTGCCCTAATTTCCGTCCCCTTTTCCTTGTTCTTCTGACGAATGGAGCGACATACTCGTGCGGGGGGTGGAAGGGGTGTAGGGAGTTCCCTAGCATTAAAGGTAGTGGAGAGTCACCGTCGAGGGAGCACCCATAACACTCCGTTTGTTCTCCGGCAGCCACACCCGGTGGATTTATAAGCACACTTCCTGCACGCGGGCGCGGGGTTCCCGAGGGGACGAAGTTTGGGGGTCCGACCGTCCCGCCGCGCCCACCCCCCGCCCTCCTCGCAGGTTTGGGTGTGGAAAGTTGACGGAGGGTTAGTGGTGGACACTGGAGAGCGGAGGCGGGAGGAGAGGGAGCCCGGTGGAATTACGACTATCTTCAACGGCGTGGAGTATGAGATTTGCGTATAGGGTGTGGTTGGTTTCGTGTCTCCGAATGGACACGTTTCCGACATAAATAATGACCGGTAAATATGTGCAGATGACCGATCGGTAGCGGTGAAGGTGGGAGTTTGGTGGGTGGAAGCAAACCGTTCGAGAAAGCCGATATGCACGAAATAACTCTCCTCCACTCGTTTGGAATCGGGTATGAATGAATTTAGCAAACAGTGAAACGGAACGATTAAGGATAAACTGTATTTGACCCGTAACTACTCCCTCCCACCTTTTTCCTTTAGAGAAGAATCATATCCATTCCAGGAAATCAACGTCTATAAATAACTGCCCTTGAGTTATGTTGAAAAGGTAGTCATCAATTTGGGTAGAAAGCTCACTTGACGTGCAAAGACAATTTCTCCCTGTCTTTAAATATAGAGAAACGTGACCTTAAATATCATTGACTAATAATACACTCTTCGTCCCGACCCCACCTTTTAAGAATGAATACTATATAAGTTCGCTTTTCATTTTAGTTCAGTAATATATGAAGTAACACAGGATAAGTCGAAGGAAATCTGCAGAGCAGAGATCTCTCAATATGGCATATTAAAAAAATGTTATGAATGAAGAGAACAGCCCACAGATTACCCTAGTGAATGTTATAAGATTTGAATAAGCGGATTCGAATACTTGCAGAATAGTTTAAAATACTCCCACCAACTCTTATATAAATGATTTCGTTGGATCCCAAATAGGTAAGTTATGTCCCTGAAACTCATGTTTTCTCTCGTAAAATTACTGTGGCCGGAAGTAAGCCAAACTTCTTGCACGTTTTTGTGCTTCTCATACATCTGAATGAGTTGATATATCTTTAAATAAGACGTTTCTACCCGAGGGTAGGCGGAAACTTCCTCCCTATGTATATTGTCTCCGCTTCTACCCGTAGGACAAAGATTAATGACCTTCTGAGGCTGGTGGCATTGAAATTTTCAAGAATTTCTGAGGCAATTGTACAGTTTGACCTTAATTATTCTTAATAATTGAATTTAAGGAATGCATTTATCGAATAGACTGCGATACAGTCAAAAGAAAATGGAAAAAAGGGTAATGGTAGGCATATAATTTTTTCATATTCCCGGAAATATTGAATTAGGTCACATATAATTAGCCCTTTTAGCATTTCCAAATAAAATATCAACGTTTCAGTGGCAATTTAAGCAGTGATTTTCTCAATACTATTTTATAAAAAACAGTAGAACATTAGAAATAATATTAAATAAAAAGGGCAAAATATTTCAGTTGCGTAAATATGCACGCTGCATTAATACACGCGTGTGACAAATGTTAATTTCTGCTATAATTCACAGTTCACAATTACCTTATTAAATATTTTGCTGTGGAATATGAAATTGATTGTCTAACTACATATATTCACAGAAACCTGTTTTACTTTAAAGTAAGTAATCACTCTTATTTGTGGTCTTCATAAGAAGTTCTGAATAAATTGATATTATTTTCTCAGCAAAGTCACGATTGAAATATAGGGGTCATAAATTTTTCCCACCTTTCTTGATCAAATCGAATGAAAAAGAAGGTGTTTTCCGAAAATTTATTAGCTGACACTTAAATTATACTTGCGTGTTGCAAATAAATTACACCCTTGACACTTATATTTTCATCTTTCCAAAGAAGTAGCAACAAAAGTTATTAGGGCATAACATATTCAGCTCTATTACTTGAGACCACAAATTATTCCCTAAGGAAACGTACCTCCTTCGCTATGGTGCATTTGATCGGCACGCAGCTCCCCATTGCTTCTTAATGGATATAATGAGCGGGGAGGTAAACCCATAACTGGCGTGACTGCCGAAATGATTTAGACTCAGAAATGAGACGTGTTGTCTCTGAGTGGAGTACCCAGAGCAAAATTATGAGTCTCACCGTAAATTCCCCCCTTTATCTCCCACTAAAATACCACAAAAGCACCTCTCCCTCCGTACTAATTTCATACAAATCCTTAAAGAGCATAACCAATAATTTTTGTCCAACTGGATTGATCTTATTTTATATTCCAAATGACGTATGGCATCTGGTGAGACGAGGTGAAACATATACTTAACTCAGTTTCTTGTTTACAGGTAATGGTATTTTTAGAACTTAGTGATCTTTTTTAAGTATCCAAAAACATAAGGTAAAAAAAGTTAAGTATGCGGAGATAAATGGTTCGAGAAGGCATCAGAATGCTGAAATTGACTATGAAAAATGGCCTAAAGCAGAAAGAACATACACGCCGAGAACTACACCGCGTATAACTCATTAATAATATGCTGAAATATAATGTTACTTAATAAGATAGTCTTTTTCAAATTATTGCTCATTCATGTTAGCTTCTTTGGTTTAGAAATTAATTTAATACTCAACTCAAATACGTTCGTGCAATAAATATCTACTTTTCATCATTGAGATATTTCAAATTGAACTAATTTAAAATAATGTCGTGGTGTTCAAAGGGCAGTTCATGATATTTAATTGATTGATTAATAATTTGTTTATTTACGAATATTTTTTTGAAAAATTCTAGCTTTTAATACAATAATTGTACATTAATTTCATATTTCTGAGTATAGAAAATTTAAAATAAAAATACCTATTTTAATATTGAACCTTTTAATCTCCGGAAATAGTTAACGATTCTATTCCATTTTCTTACTTTTATGTTTAGTGTTCCTTATGGATAGGGTTAACAAAATTCATTCAATCCATATTTGCCATTCGTTCCTGTTTCACTTCAATAGGTTACAATTTTTTAGAATGATTTCGAGAAAAAATTATTCGACCTAAGAAAGTCTACTGCGGATAATTTCTATTTGCATGAGATATTCCTTCTAAATTTTGCGACTTCTCTTTGCAAGCACACCGGAAATAAAACTAAAAATAAAAATTTTCTAAAACTATTTTTTTTTAATTTTGCTCTTCGTTATTAAAATTCTATTTAGATCAATAATACGTTAAACTACAGAATTTGATACAGAACAAAATAACCATTCCACTAAGTTTGTTACTAACCTAAGTCCTACTAGTAATTGAAACTAACTGAGATACCTAATATATTAACTGCACTTTGGCCTAGCATCAGTTTAACCATAAATAAATTGAGTTTCATTTTATACTTTTCCTCTTTCTTAGTTTTTTTTCGAATTCGCAATACCCTATATCGTCCCACATTGCGAAACACGAGTAAAGAATTAACTCTAGTTAACTAAATGTGGTCTATTGTTATGTCCACCGGTTCGTAGCATTGAAATTACATGCACGTAGAAAAACGTATGTTAAGTAAATGAATAAAGAGGGGCACGGAAATTATTTAAGTACAATGGTATAACTTGCACATATGCATATTAACAGTTATTTCCCAGCGTTTTGGAGATATTTTTCCTAAGATTTTTCATAAGTTTTATCGGGTGTGCGGAATAGATAGGGTTGCGTTAAGTGAAGTCCAATCAAGATGCACACTGCCCTCAAAATATACGAATGTAGGATATATATTCTTATATATTCCTCCCTCTTTTATAGACCTCCGGTTCGGATACTAACAGCCCAACGACAGCATCGTCCATTATAAGACTTACATTAGAGTTAATTCGTGATGAGCAATTGGTTCCCATTCCCACACTCCCCTCTCGGTAATTTTTTATGCAAATGAGAGCAATGCACAATTGCTGCGTTCATCCAAAAACTTACCTTAACCAATAGAATGCCAAATAATAATGACCGTTTGAACCCCTTCAGGAATATTTAAAAACTTGATACCTGTAACTAAGAAATGACATGATCAATTTTAAGACCATACCAAACATTTCTTAAGTTTGTGCATAGAAAAAGCCATTTCCAAACATACTAAATTGGATTTCATGACTCCATAGAATTTAAGTAAGTTGGTATTGTTGCCATGATATAACTGGTAGCAGTGCAACCAAATCAATAATAGATTAGTTTAGGTGAAAGAGTTTCAATCCAATCTACATTGCGGAAACTAATGCTGACATTCATAGCCAACAATTATTTAACGCTAATCACAAATTGGTGTAGGTGTGATTAGTCGATAAATTAGTACCCTATTTTCATCCAAGAAAGGGTACCAGCACATGGTTATGTTAGTCGTAAATTTGAGATCAATTACCAGCTCATTTGCCTGTGCCATCTGTATTCTCTAATAATGTTCCGGTATTCGCAATGCTACACACTTTGCACTTGACTCGGGAATTCGAAAGATTACCTGGGATCAAAACCGGAACCCGATGAACAAGACACTATGCGCGTACCCCTCTAAGTTACCACGCCGTCTAAATTCAGTTTACAGTTAGCACATTCAAATGGGTCCGTCACAATCTTCACGCTCAGTCACGATCATTCTGTGGACGTGGCTAAGAACTCTACAAGTAGTACGCGGTATGGTAGTTGACTTATAAAGGCTCTTTTTTCTGTGAATTCCAAATAATATCACGCCAATTTTAATAGTGAATTATTTGGGATGATACAAAGAGCCCTTAGGGTAGAGTAATTAACTTTAGGCAGTTATTTTCCCGACACCGTGCAATGGAAAACAAATTTAATCTTCTGCCGAGGCATCAAACTCAAATGGAAATGAAAAAGCCCGCCTTGCGCTTTCATTTATCACCGACCGAAATCCATCCTCCACACATCACAAATCCGGCATTGGGCCACAAATATGGGACTCCAGATCTCACTACTCACTCCAAAATAGGTTACCAAGATCACTTTGAGGAGGTATAGATTCCGCTTAGCTATACTTAACCAAAAATGGGGATTCAACCTAGCTAATTCATGAGCAGGTTAGAGAGAGATCCCCCCCTCGTCAAGACCCCTTAGCCATATTCAAAGCATGCGTTCTCACCCTCTACCAACCCTCATCCTCCTCAAATATAACCCCATTCCCAAAACGCTTCATTTTGGAGTGAAAGAGATAGATAGATAGAGAGAGAGAGAGGTGGGGGAGATTCAGAGGAGCAGAGAAGCAGAGGTGTAGAGAGAGAAAGGGTGGGGAGGGGAAGAATGGCTCAACCTTTCCTTTTCGGTCTTTCGCCCCATCAACCCTCAGGCGGCAAAGTAGTCCTCCACACCGGTAGGAAGGAGGAAGCCGCGGCATGCGCTCCGTGGTTTGAGTGGATGGGTGAAACACGGGAGAGAGGTATGGGTGGGAGGGGTGAGGATGTGCGAGAAACAGGGACTGAGGAGGAGATTGGTACACTGCCGGTCTCTGCATTCCTGACTGACGAAATGCTCTCCCCGTTGACGAGACCCCCTGAACAGGGGTCTCCGAGCTTGTATGAAGATGAGAGCGTATTGAAGCAAAGCCGCATGATGTGACTCATCCCCTCCCCGCCCGGCTTTCTCTCTCTCTCCCCATCGCACATTCCCTCCCTCCCGCAATCGCGGGGTTTTTAATCGGGAGTGAACGAGTTTCCGACCCACGAACAGCGGTTATGCCGTCTAGTAGAGAGCATGTGGTTCTAGAGCAGCTAATCCGCTGCCTCCTGCGAAATTTCGAGTCGCGGAGCAAAGATTTGACAAGCCTGCCCTTGTTGTACACTCTGGGGCGAACTTTCTGTCGTAGTCATCCAGTTCATAATTAAATGTGAAGTTCAAGTTGATGTGCATGAGGAATGATTATCCGGGAAATATATAATAATCTCTGTAACAAATTAAGTATGATTCATTATTAACGAGTAAGTGGCGCGTACCGATTGAGATATTTTTTTGTTACTATGTTTTTAATGCCGCATCAATATATTTAAATTTCAAGAAACTGGGAGAAATACCGCAACATTAACTTTTAACGGAGTCATCCGCTAATATGCATAGAAATTTCAGAGTTTAAGAGGACGCCTCGATAGCTTAACTAGCTAAAGCACTCGACCGGATCCTGGTACGAATCCCGGTCAAGGTAAATGATATTTACACGCTGAAATTGTTAGATTAAAAATATATTTAATACGAAATCATGGTACATGTGGAAATGCAGCATCTTATTCGTTAAATATTTCATGGAAATGATTTTATAAGAGTGGGTCAGTATGGTTGGTCCAAAATTAATCCATTCAGAAAAAATCGGAAATTCGAGAGTTGTCTGCCAAAAGTTAATTATATCAACTTCCTAATTCCATGAGAGGATGGAATTTATTAGAAAGCTCATTTGCTGGATATACCAAAGTAATCAACCCGCAGGTTGATTTGATAGGTTAGGATAACCCTTACCCCGAATTACCCAACGGCACCTGAGATTTACACGTACTCATTAGGGAAGAGAGACCAACTCCTTTTCCTGTGCCGTCTACTGTTACTCTGGAGGGTCATTTACCGGAAAACTGTACGGTTTGGGGAATGACAAAATACCCAGATTGATCAAAGAGTAGTAGTATTACTCTCCCTCCGAGTGGATGAATGATACTACTGATAGTATCTAGCCCATAATGTCTATTAACATATATGGAATTTGCGTGAAATTGGGAGAATTTATAAGTTTCAATGCTACATGTCAATTACTGATCATCTCTCAATCTTATATTTCATATTTCTTTGACTGGAAGTGTATTGTGGACAAGGAATAAATATTTAATCATATAATGATAGTCCCAGTGGAAGTGACGATTATGGAAAAGCTTTGCCATGTTAAATGACGCACAATCAATTTACATTGTTTTTAATTACACCCACAGAAAAGTTTAACTCAGAATAGACATGATTTCACTTAATTAATTAAATAACGATTTTTTAAGATATGTTTTGATATTCTCTAAAAAAATTCAATAAGAATGGCTTAGAATAGAATATTAGTATACAGTTGATTAAAAATGAAAATGTGAAATACGATTGCTATAGTAATTGGGGAACAGAACATTTTTACCTCAAATAAAATTATAAGCCACCATTCAAACGGCCTTGATACAGCCTGTCAATGAGTATTTACAGATTGCTCAACTCAAATTGCTTGATGAATTTTCATTCAGTTCCAATAATCTTTTTATGACCAACTTTAAGTATAGGAGCATCCACACTAAACATGGGTAAAATGTGACATTACAGTTGATAATTAGGGATTGAAACATTGTGCCTCTCCCAATCGCTCGCAGATGAACCAAATGAAGCGAAATGACTCTCCGGGGAGTTCGGTGAATGAGATTTCGAGAAAGTGAATTTGAATCGGCATTAATGTATACGTTACATAAGCATAGGGAGGAAAGGGAATGAGCTATTGGGAGAAACGAAATGGACGGGACGAGAGAGAGAAAGAGAAAGAAAGGGGACTGGATTACGCGCACGTGGAAATGCGGACATGCTGCGATAGGATTGCGTGAATTTGACGAGATTCTATGCGTATGGCGGGGAAGAGGAAAGGGGGTTTATGTGCGACGTTCCGTGTGGCTGTGTGTGTTTGCGCGTGTGCGAGATCTATTGTGTGCGTGGGTGAAATGCGTGTGGATGAAATGGCACGGACAGGCAATTGAAATGCAGGGTGATCGGGAAGGGGTGGGAGGAGGAGGAGGGGGTCGGGAATAGAGACAATGCACTCGTTTTAAAAGGCGTCGCTTTGGTGAGCTTTATTGGCGATCGATCGGTCGGGGCAAAGGGGCGCGGGTGGGGAGAAGGGAGGGGGGATAAGCGTGGACGCTGGGAGGACGCCCGTGATCCAATTCTGCACTGCTCTGCGGCTGGGAAGAGAGAAGAGGGAACGTCAAGTCTCACCGTTTCAAAGAAAGACCTCCTTAATCAAATATTAACGAACATTTGAGCCACAACACGGTTCAATCTTGACACGAAAATTGTTTTAACCTTTTGTAATGGGAAGGATACTCATAATCCTTGAGTACCTCTTACATTCCTGATAATTTCTATGTTATGTGGTAAATGATATAGGAAGAAAATCACACATATTGAATTTATCGTTTGATACACTCGGAGGATTATATTTTCTATTTTCTATTTTCTATTTCGACAAAGTCTCTTGAGCATTGAACTCGGTCTTTTTAAACATGAAATACATTAAATTCTGTACGTTGGTATTTGCTACTTATCTGTCCCTATTCCCTCGTAACAAATAAGTCAAGTTTTATGTTAGGGATGAAGGGTGTCTTAGAGTTAATTTTCTCGGAGAATAGGAGAGCAAGACGAGAGAAAGAAAGATAAAAAGGCGAAAGAGGAAACCATAGAAAACGGACCCCAACTGACATCATCTCCGCCGGAGGACGTGACTGTAAGGATGTTCCACTCTAGAATAAAATTTTTCCGTGAAAACGGAACTCGTCAATAAAGTCGCTAGCTTGGGATGATGATTCCATTGGCCTACCCGAACGTTCCGCCGAACATGTAAATATTTCCGTGACCTCCACGTGTGCACAAATGGGCGCCCAGCCACGCTTTATAGGGAGTGCAGCGGCGTGGATTCCGATTTGAAATTCGTTACGTCATGGGGAATATTTTCCTCTGATTCGAATTCATTTTTCATCGCAGACTCATAACGAACGCACGTGACATCAAATGAGAAACGGCAAATGCTGGAGTCGTGACAAAGCTGCCAATCGAGCTTGACTGAAATGCGTCGTCCTCGGAAAGGTTATTAAAAATCGTCCACTCAAACAATCCCATTGTGCTCGCGGTTGTCGTGCATTCATTTTCGGACTGCCAATTTTTGCAAGTATGGAGGGAGTTAGCCTGTGGCGAGCGCTTTGAATAAGCCAATTGCATCATAGATATTATTTTAAATAGAAGGGAAATATACACATCAATGTTCATATAGGTAGAGGAAAAACGCATAAAAATGCGGTTAGTGAGGAATGTGGTACCGTCCGAATTCCAAGCGGAAAGGTTTTCTTGACCGGGTTTTGAACCACTGACTTCGACTTGCCGGGCCGACTTTCCGATGCTCTAACATACACGATAAAGATACATCATACACACAGCATGTGTGTTTCTACCTCTTTTCCCAATCCTGTAATCGTATGAACATGTTGTACATGTGTCTTTGTGAGTGTGTGTATATATATTACACACTCACACACACACACACATATATATATATATATATATATATATATATTTATAAAAAACTTAGACAGTAATACACAGCACGAGAACACTTAAAAAGAACACTCACAATAACATCTTGATAATTTCGACGGACTCGAACTCCGTCTTCTTCGGAAGATAAGATATGCTCAGTCATATTATGTGTTCTTATGCTGTGTGTTACTGTCTAAGTTTTTTATTCAACACTTTCATGTTACTTCGAAGAAATCACACACACACACATATATATATATATATATATATACACATACATTGTACATGCATGTGTAGAAATACACACAGCATTACCTTGAATATAAATACCGCATATTGTTTGATTCCCGTTTCTCTGTCTGATAAAACTTGGTAGAATTCCAAGAAAACACATTTTGAATTCTCATGCGTGAAAACTTGAAATGGCTATTTCCATCGTACAGGAGTTTGTACTTCGGTAACATTTTTCGTTAGATCTTTCTAATACTCGTGCATTTTTGGGCTTCTAAAGAATTAATAGGGACTTTAAAGTCGTGAAATTTATAAATATGAATGAAACGGAAGAGCATAAAAATGATTGCCAAATATTGAAACATCCTAGGTGATAACTTTCAAATGACTGGAATGAGCACGTTCAAGCATTAGAAAGCAACGATACTACTATTTTGCTAATAAACGGCAGATTTACTTCATTTAAATGATTAATGATATTTTTTAATGTTTTGTTATATATATCAAACTTTGACAGCAACACACAATAAAAGAACACATGAAAGGAACACTCACACGTTATTTCTTGATAATTTCGACGGAATTGAGCTCCGTCTTCCTCAGAAGATTAGTAGGACTGACTGCTGCTCAATTCCGCAGAAGGCGGAGCTGAATTCCATCAAAATTATCAAGAAATAACGTGTGAGTGTTCCTTTTATATGTTCCCTTATTGTGTCTTGCTGTCAAAGTTTGTTATTTAACACTTCCGTGTTACTTCTAAGAAATCATGTGTACATATATATGCTTCAGTACATAGATGTCAAAAATGTTTACGAAAGGGGCTGCGCATACTCTCACAGGTACGACGGTACGAGGTACTCGTACGATGGCATAAAACAAAATAAGGATACACACTTTCATTTATTGAGGCATTGGCTCGACAGTCATTCTCGTCAAATGGAAGAAAAATCTTGTTGAGGACGGTTGTTGTACCACCAAGATAGTCTTATTGTAATTTGTAGAATGCCGTTAGGCTAATTTGGATCGACACGAATACAAAATTGTATCCTTCATATCTTTTATGGATAATTAATCAAAGTTTTTTCCATTTGTCCTACTCATTGGTGTTTCTAACGTACGATTGAGGGTATATATGGGTTTCAATGCCTTAAATCCATCCATCACAGAAATGGCATCCTCACTTGGGACATGCACCTACGCAGCCGCCTCACGGAGGAATAGACACAGCGGGGACTGCCTTTCGATTGACTCCCGTTCCTTAAGGGTTTGAGGAAAAGTTTTCTTTCCTCTCATCCTTTCCAGAGGCTCATCACTGCCACCATGAAGACTGGGAGTACCCAAGTAACCACGGAGTACCGAGTGGGTATTAATTAGAAGAGGTGGAAGGAGAAGCGGTAAAAGTGAGCAGGGGTGGAGGAAGTGAGGTCCTTTCTCTCACTGCACGAGCGCCACTCCACCTCATTTCCCCGCTCCCTCACCATTCCTTCCTCCCGCCCCCGCTCTGCACACCTTCTCCAGTTTTGGATCAGCTGCTCTTTTCAAAGTCGGCTCTCACTTGAGAAAGAGAAACGGAGACTTGAGGGAGCGGTTTTGGGGTGAGGAGTGAGTGGAGCAGTAGATATGTTTTTGCCTGGCGATAAAGAGAACGAGTTCGTGTCGGATGTCTCGGCGTTTCGGCTGTGCTGGTGGGGATGGCGAGGGTGGACTTGGGAAGAAGGTCCTCTCCGAATGGAGTAGTCGGGGAGGGGGGATTGGGAGGAGTGCGTGAAGGGTGGGGAGTAAATCAAGGGAATTAGAGAGGAAGAAGCGCCCTGGTTCAGTGGAAGGGGTGGTGGGTGTGGAATGATGGTGGCGGCTCCGGGTGCGGGAGGCGCGTGGGAAAGGGAGTGAGGGTGGGGCGAGCAAAACGTAATCTCCGACTCAACTAGCTCTTCATATTGATCTCAAATCTCATCTCGGGGGAAGCCATTTTGGTTCAGATGGTTGTGCCCATAGGTAGGAGTTTGTTGCTCCTCCCCATTGCAGCGACGGAAGGGAGAGGTTCTGATTTTTTTCCTCGCTCTATCCGTCGAAAACCGTTGAGGTCTCGCCAGGAGATGAGCAGGCGTTTCAAGTGGTGTGTATTTATGGCATTCTCTCTCTCCTGCTGCGTAGCGGTGAGTCGGCACCGCTTTTCTTGTTCGCGATCGGAAAATCATATCAATCCTGTGTCGCTAGTATATAAGATACTTGAGAACTCAATTCATTTCGCAATTATAAAGATTCAAATGTCGGATTAGCAGGAAAAGAAAGAAGACCTTCATCATAAAAGGTCAATCGGTCCCGTATCGGATTGGACCGTTAGAAATAGAAAATATAAAAAAAGGTTAACATGAGCTATAAAAATTAAGTCGCAGAAAACAAAAGCAGTTGAAACACTGCTATGACAAATAAATATGAGCTGAACAATTCCGAAACTTGAAACAAATGTAGATTATGGTAATATTCTTGCTCGTGTGAAACCAAAAATAAGAGTATTTTAACATGTTTCGTTCCTGAAATATTGAATTCGGTTTAGAGTTTAAAAATTTAGTTTCAACTATATTATGTGTAAAAAACGTAATCACAGGCAAATTCATGAAGTAAATTGGTAATAATTCAAGGCGTTAGTTGTAATAGAAGGCCTTTTGTCGTCGCTAACCAGTGTAATGAGGATTTCAAAGATAGTATATCCTGTTCTGTTCTAATTATCCATCCTATAGCCAGTGTATCAAAAGGAAAATCATGATCGGTTTAGATTTTATCTCGTACGCATACCTTCCATGCTCGGTTTAAATGTAAAGAGTATGATAAAAATATCAATTAAGTAAACATATAGCTTTCTTGCCCAATTTTCCTATACTCGACGGAATGCACATCGCGATTACCATTCTTTCGGATAGATAGTGCAACACCTAATGCGTTCTACTTACTATGTACAATCTAATGGCTGAGAAAACTCGAGTACCGTCTTCACCTGAGAGCTGAGGCCTTTAATTCCGGAATTGGGTGCTATTAAAATCCATTATAGGTACACTTGAATTTAAAAATTAAAACTTAAAACAGTTTTCACTTATAACATGTAATAATAATCCTAATATAAAAACTAGGGAATATGCCACAGAAAATTTAAATTTATCTACATTAATAATAAGACATACAGGTATTGTGTTAATTATTTTCAGATTTATGACGCATATAACTGTCACTTTACTAGATAGATAAAACATGGTACTCAACCACGAAGTTTGTAAAGTGTTGCTGGGCGTAGAGGCCAACTCCAATTAAATAATTCCAACTGCGTTTTAAATATATACATTATAGTTGCGGGGGAATTAAACATCTCTCAACCACTTGTAAAATCTGGTGTCTCGCAAAATAACATAGATTAGGAGTGAAAGTGTGAATCCGGTCCTTTGTGTCAGCAGCCGGAAGTTAAATAATAGGCCACCGCGGTAGAGATAAATAGGTGACGAGAGGGTTAAAATGAAACAATGAGTATGAAATGGGGTCTAAGATCTTTTCTAACGGAGGGTAAAGATCGAAAAGTTGAACCATGAACGCACAGATACGGAAATTCCTAAAATATTCACTGACGCAACAGTAATATATTGTAGAAACTGAATTGTTTCTGTCGCAAGCATCTGAGTTGGTTCTTTGAGTGCACTGAGAGTAGGGAGGTCTGGAAAATCGGGGAAAATGTTAAGATCCGAAGATGGAGTGTGCTGGAGGGTGAGTGCGGGGACGAGTGGGTGAGGTAGATGGGGAGAAGGGAGAGATGAGAAAAAGAGAGTGCGTCGAGGGGAATGGGAGGAAGTGGCAAATATTCCGGTGATTTATGAGCGGACGTAAATTCAGGGAAGAGCGAAGGCTAAGGAAAAGGATAGGGAAGACGGCGAAGAAATAGCAGTGAAGTCGTCTTTTCTCGCAGGCGGAGGTGAAGGATTATTATTCTCCTTAGGAGAGAACGGAGGATGGGTTGGCTCGGGAAGATCTCCGAAAGAGAATCAGGAGAATGGGATGCGGATGAAACAGTTTCGAGAGCAGATAAATGAGGACTCTGTATTCATCTCTCCGAGACCCAATTACTTTGTGGTACACCATTTTTAAAGAAGAACGATATCGTACGTACTTGCCTGCTTAACATAGTCCCAAAAAAACCAAGTGAAATCCAAATATGACACCAGTAGAAGATAAAATAAGGTGGCGGTGGAATAAAAGACATTAGCGGAAGCTGTCGACATCTCAGGTCTTTGGCGCCTTTGGAAATATGTTGGAAATGTGCTAAAATTAGGGTTTTCCGGGAAGGAGGAAGAAAGACAAGAAATCCTGCATCGGCATAAGCCTACTCTTAACGAAAGGCACCGAGGATCAGGAATTTAAAATCTCATCCGATGGACGCCGTAATTAATTTTAAGTGCTCTCCACGCGGCATTGTAAGTGCTCTCTACATCCAGGTCCTTGTAGTAGGAAATCAGCATGCTAGCAAGACAATCAATCAAATCCCAAATGTAAAAAAATTCCAATTTGGTAATTTTTTTTTGCTCGAGTGTTTTGGCAGTTTGAAGAAAATATTAATGAATCTCTTGACATTTAAATTCGAAGCGCTCACTGATACCTTTTGTAGTCCAAAATCAGATCATGCAAACTCTATTGACATTTACTCCGAACGAAATCCTTCAAGATGAAATGTTTCCAAAATTTCATCGTTCTTATGACAGCTGAAATTCTTCTTAATAGACGCGAATCAAGATGTACAAAGCTAGACATTTCCATTCCAAGCAATCTTAATAGTAATCAATCTGGAGTTTGACTTGCTAGGTTATATCGTAAGATTAAACTTGCGGTGAAACCTGCGGGTTATCACACTACGTACCCAGGATGGGAGGGCATGGCGCCTACAATCAGTTACATACAAGCCTAGTATGCCTGAAATTTATTTAAGATACTGAAACCATTGAAAATAGGTTTGTCATTAAAAGATCATAATCACTGGGTACACACATTTTAGCAAGACACGCTCAATTGATACTTATATTTCTGAAAAATAACTGGAAATATTATATTTGAATTAGCCTTATCATTTAAGGAATTTTATTTTTTGTGGGCTTTCGTATTTGCTCTCCGAACATAAATTAGTTAACAAATATGAATCATTTTTACATGAAGAAAGTAAATGAATCATCTCGCTATTAAGTATAGAAGAGCATATGCTTCATGTTGCAATGAAAATTATCAATTTCAGAAAAATTAAATGCATTGAAAATAAATCCATTGAAAACTGAGAATAGCTTTCACGCTCAACTTAATGCTTCAAATAGCAAAGTGCTTAAGGCACAAATTCCAATCATATCGCATTAAAAACTAAAGGGAGTTTTACCATGAATGTCGGCGGAACATTTTTTCACGCAATTATTTGCACTGGGGTGTACATTACAAAATAACCGTTCCAAGGCTACTAATAAGATACTAATAGGCGTTAGTCAATAATCAATGTTACATGAACGAAAATGCTGATCAAAACGAAAATGCAAAGCATGTGACTTGGCATCGGGAAATTACGGCATGGTTTACTGCAGCGAATTATCTCTCAAATGCCGACCGTTCTTGTAAAGCACACAAATATTTCTGCGCTCTATCTGGTTTTCGATGAATACAACAACTCGAGCGCACATAAGGGGTTAACCCTTTAGCGGTGTTATTAAACATGTACGTAGTATAGGCCCCAGCGTACAACGGTTAGAGAGATCACGTTAATGAAATTATAGAGATCAAGTTTAGGACAAATAGATTTAGGAAAACATTTTCACACTAAAACTGAGGGATCAGTTTAACTGTGTCTGGCCACCCTAGGGGAAAGTTATTATTTCTTTACCATTCTTATTAGTGTAGAATGTATTAGATTTCTCGTCTTGTTTCAGTTATTGTCCTTGTTTCGAGCAGCTTCTCTGTTATATCCAGAGAAGTAAGTCTCACACCCGTATTTATATTTATCATGACGCAAACTATTTGAATTATTTAACACAGCACACACACACAATGTATGTATGTATATATATATATATATATCTCTTAGAAATGGAACGCACTAGGCGACATACACATATATAAAAAACACATGTAGATTTTTAAAACATAGACACAAAGAAAAGACATATGTAGTTTTGACGTTTCGACGGCACGACCGTCGTCACCAGAATTAATATATATATATATATATATATATATATATATATATATATATATAACCCATAAGCACAGTATTCAACCCGAAGGTCGGTTCGGTTTGAGCTCACCCAGTACTGAGCCCGACGACGTGTGAAATTCAAACATCAGGGTAGGGGGCCAGTTCCTATCCCAGTTATGATTTCCTAGGAAGATCTGGTCCCCGAAAAATCACATAGATTTGGATAATTATATATTTATATATATGTATATATACTGTGTATATAATAATAAATATACTGTATAATGTATAAAATGTTTATGAAGTTAGCACTAGTGAACAAAGACAAAAACAAAGAAAAGAGCAGAGAAACTCACTAGGTTTCGAATTTTCGGTGGTCCACGCCACTTTTCTCAAGGAAGAGAAGGACAGAACTGCCATTTCTATCCTTCTATATAGATATATATATATATATATATATATATATATATATATATATATGTATTTATACATATGTGTATAAACACACACACACACACACACACACACATATATATATATATATATATATATATATATATATATATATATATATATATATATATATATATATATATATATATATATTCTAGAGTCATGTCTTATCTTCCGAAGAAGACGGAGTTCCAGTCCGTCGAAATTATCAAGATTTTATTGTAAGTGTTCTTTTTATGTGTTCTCGTGCTGTGGGTTGCAACACCAGAAATTAAGTTTTTCTAGGTTTTAGTTACTATATATATATATATATATACACGTGTATACATGTGTGTATATGTATATATATATATATATATACACGATTAGTTTGCTAGGTGGGGAGTCATAAAATGTTTATTTGATAGTTGTGTCCATCCAAAAACCTACCGTAACCGGTAGATTACCTAATAATAATATATATACACACACACATATACATACTTACACACACGCACGCACACATACCCACACGCATGTACATTCAAATCTTTCTCTCCCTCTTTCCAGGTCGCAAAAGAGCCGTTAATTTTATCGATAAGTGCTTCTTCCTTCTGCTTGCTTTCTCCCCCCCTGGCGTTGGGTTGAAAAACCGATACTGCCAGCGCAGAGAGAGAGAGAGATGCCCCCTTTTCCGAAGGTACTCCTTTGAGGCTCAGGGTTGCTGCAGAGACGGGCGACCGCCGCGGAGTAGGGGTTAGGGGGAGGATTGAAAGAAGGAATGGAAGGGCGGAAGGGGTGAGATTTGAGAAGAAGCGCGCTGGGGGAGAACGGCAAAGAAACGGAAACAAACTAATTCCAGCTAATGAGACGCAGACTAATTTTACGAGGCATTACAAAACTCGTTCCCGCAGACCAGGTGTGGCCCATCTTGAAATGCTCCGAGGTTTACCAAAAATACCCCCGGTTCTTAAATAATTTACTACATGAAATTTCCTCATGGACTAGATCTTATCCTTCCCCCAAATTGTCCTGATATTTTTTCATTAATAACGAATACAATTACTGATTGTGGTGTTAAAGAGTGATTTGGGTATAGAAAGAAAGAAAACACGGCAATTCCTAATTTACACTTCATTTAGACGACCATGGTTTCACCACTGCGTGGCATCTTCTGGTGATTGGATATATAAATGAACGACTGATAACGTGTGTATTTGAATTTGTGAGGAAGAAAGAGAGTAAACATGAAAATTAGGAATATTATATAACATATACAATTATGAATCACGATGCTGATGAATAAAAAAAATTATAATAGATGCATCATAATACTCATGAATTATGAAATAAAATATTTTCAATGCGCCGTTAAAGGAAAGTGGTGTCCAATCTTTTTCTAAGCTGGCCTGTATTATTCAAATGATTTTTGAACTCACTTATAACTGAAAAGGGGCAAATAAGGAAAATAGTCACGTATAATATGAACAAAAAAATATCACTCAGGCAGAAATACTATCACACATTTTCTTCGCAATGTCCCGATTTCAGTGGAATAGTAGTCAGCCAAGTGAAGCCAGTCTACAATGTTCTGGCGAGCCTACTCCTTCTGGGCTCCAGTAGTGTCCTGATGACGAATTCCCCTGTAAGGATTATTCCGAAGTTGAATTTTTTATGTTAAATGAATTTATCTATTGCTACACACTTAAATTCCAAATAAATCTATTTAAGCTTATAACGAAGCCCATCATTTAAATCTCATCAGGTTACACTAGGAATTTGAGCATAAATGTAGCATGTGTACACGTAAATAGAGAAACATACATTAGAGGCAAAGTCATAATGATATATAGGTGATGATTAATAGAAATTTTAGCAATAATATTCATTAAAAGCGAGGATATCATTAGCACTATGTTAGGGTGGCAAAATAAATGTTTTGGAACCCCAAGCTCCACTTCTCTAAGGACCTAGTTCGAAAAATGGAGGCAAAAGGTTAACAGATTTCTCTGCAAATTTTCAGTAAAACATAAAACATAAAAATATGAATTTTGCATACGGAAGTTCTGGCAAAATTAAGCCTTCACGTAGAAACAAAAGCGTGGTAGAAGTCAATAAGATTACTAAAATTTCTAAGAGTAGAACGGTTTTATTGGTATTCAATGTTTAACCCGTAATATCAATAGTAATAGAATATATGAATCCCAATATATGTTTGAATATATGTTTCCCAATTGTTTCCCACATGCTTCAAAATTTAATACTGTAAGTTGATTGCACCTAGCGACATTAATCCCGAAAGCTCAAGGAAAATTAAATAAGAAAATGAAATAAGGCCATAGGTAAATATGTCTTAGGAAACTGTGGCACTTTTTGAGGAGCTATTTCAGCAGCAGTATAATGGCAATGGCAATACATGAGACAGATATTGCCGTACATGTAAAAAATAAGGGAGGGGATAGTGGTTTATTTGGAAATCATTGCAAATATGTGAAACTATACATTTCTTTCATGATGAACGCGTTGCCACTTTGCCAGAGATTCAGAATACACGCTCAAAAGAGGGACTTTGCGGTCCTTGCTACTCATTGTTCGTTGAATATGTTTTTCTAATGAATATTAGGGCAGAAAATAGTCACCATTACATTTTATAATATCTCGCGTTTACGTGCCCCGCTTTTACCGATAGGCCTAACGAAGACGATGGGTCCGAGTTCACAAGCTATCGCTCTTGTATTGTCGATCTGATAAATTTCCTTTAAATAATTAACTAACTTTAAAAAAAGCCATAAACACAGTAATCAACCCGAAGGTCGGTTTAGCAGGTGATGGCAAAGTTCACCCAGTACTAACATTGATGGGGTGTGATTATTCAGACATAACAGGGGGGCCAGTTCCTTTCCCTTTGCCGGTTATGGTTTCCCAGGAAGATCTAGCACCCGAAAAATCACATAGCTTGGAAGAAGCTGCAGATGACCTTGCCTTATGGAATGCAGATGGCCTTATGAATGCAGGCCTGCAGATGTCTTGCCCGGGAATCTAACCCAAGACCCTCCGGTCAGTAGTCCATCGCCCTACCCCCTGGACTACTGCGACCCTATCTAACTTAATGAATGATAAATCTATTACACCTGAGTGTAATTGGTTTGCAATAATCCCTAATTCTATATTTTTTCTCAATTGAATAAAATGAAACCGTAAAATCTACCCTTGAATCGACAAAAAAATCGGTCAAGAAAGTATAAAATGCAAATACTAAATTATGCCAAATGGTACAGAGAAATTGAGGATATTTCGGCATTCCCTCTTTCATAGTTCATCCACCCCTTATAGGTTTTTGCTTCTTGGGGTTGATGATTTAAAACCATTATTTGCGGTTTGACGACTTCTGCGCACTCTATGACCCGCAGGGCTGGAATGCGGAGAGATGGTGTTGAATTGGAATGCTTTCGTAGATATTTGAGGAAGGCATGCCACGCAAGATACTGAACGTGGTCATCACTCAGTCCCCGTGCGCGTTTTGTGCGTGTCTGTCAAAGTTGGTTTTTGATCAAGAATTTTTTGAATTTTTTAGGGTTTTATTGATGCCTTAATATGGATATGACACCGAATACACTGGAACAGAATCCAATTTGTCCTTGCAGTTGAAGCATTATACCCCATCCAATTTTAAAATGGCATTAATACTCGTACAAGTTGGTATCTATCTAGGAGGGACTGAGGGGTTAATGTTGAGTGTTGCCAGCTCTTGTAATGAAAATGAGATTCAACTTCTGATTTTTAACTACATTTGATTGATTAAGAGATAAAATCTAATCAATTTGTTCAGGCTTCTATCTATTATTTTCAATTAGTGTGACCTTCTCTTGCCATTTTAAAGATCATCATTTTTCTCGGATTAGGATAAGGTTGTGAATTAGGTGATTATCTTTCAAGATAACATGCATAAAACATGTTCTTAGAGAAAGAAAATTATTTAAGTCACAAATTTCATTTTTTACTAACTGGGTGGATTTCGACCTTCTCCAGAATATTTGAAAAAATGCATATCTTGACTCTTTCTCTCACCTGAATTTTCTCTTGTGGAAAAAATACAGAAATCTCTTTAACGAAATTATATTACTCACGTTGATACCGTTATACTCCTGAATCGGTACTCGCCTTCATTCATTTTAATTTTCCATAAAAATAAACGCGCAAAATATTTTATACTATTATCAGAATATGATCCTTCGTACTAGGGCTGTGATACTCAGCCCCGCCAATTTCACTTTGCTCTAATAGACAAATTTAGGGCACTGAAGTTCTTAGAGTGATCTGCATTAAAGTCATGAAATATTATACTGAGTTTAATCTGCACTCTGTATAAAAATTAATTCATTAAATTTTTAATGTCGTATAAGATGATTATTACAATAAAAATTAAATTTTACTGAAGCATACTCTCCCTAACCTAATTTTTTAATTTATGTTCACAATATAGGTGTGTATATATTATATTCATCAAGGTCCACTCGTAACAAAATCCCTCAATAATCGCCGTGTGTCATATAAAGGGCTTCTCATTAGTAGAGCAGGATTTATTTTTTAATTTCTAGACCTGGTTCCTTGCACAGAAAAAGCTTTAATACGACGGCGTCAGGCCTTTTATGATGGGACATTTTTATTAAATCCGGTAAATTAAGAAAAAAAGGACGAAAACTCCGTGTAGACATACATTTTACCTCTACTTTAGCTCAAACAGCTTACTTTCACCCCTGCGCTTTTATTTAAACTTCTAATCACCCAAATGGCATGCCACGCTTAAACCCCCTAGCCAGACACCCGATGAGAATCAGACATCTCGATTTGGATGTATGCACATGTAAATTTGCGCTTTCATCTCCTCGAGTATTTGAGGAGCAAGGGCTGAGGGAGGAAGGGAGAAGGGGCGGGATGGGAGGGAAGGGAAGTGGTAGGGAGGGATGTGGGGTCGGGAGCCGTCCCAGTGAATCTTTCCGTCAATAAGCAATTTGCTCGACTTTGTCCCTGGCGTATCTTGAGATGAAGTGGGTGCTGAGAGATGAGAGTGGTGGCAGTCTGGGATGGATAGGGATGAGGGAAGTGAGGGTGGAAGGGGGGTAGGAGGTCGGAAGGAGGGTGAAAAGGGCGGGACGGGGAGGGTGGAACATCAAAGAGGGGGAGGGGGGGGAAGATGGGATTGCACGCTCTGGAACTGAAGTGCAGAGAAACTTCATAATGGCAAGGATTTTTCCCTTTTCATTTTCAAAGGAATAATCACGGTGTGGAGCGTAAACAAAGCCCCGAAAGAGGATCTCTCGGCTTGGTTCACGCCGAGACCATTTCTTATAACGAACGTGCTACGCTCGCGTCATCAGGTCCTCTAAAGTCCCTCGTGGTCGAGTCAAGCAAGGATGAATACTCGATTACCTGTTTTATGCTCAAGTTCACATGTCAAGAGCAATCGTGATGGTGGAGGGCCTGACGCCCGCAATATGTTCGTCATTTGGAGTCCTGCCACAGATTTTACGATTAGTTTGAAATGTTGTGAAACCACAACCATCATATTTTCCTAAAGGGTTCGGTACTTATGGTAATTATTACAAATGACAATCACTGTAAAATTAGTTCATATTCCTCCCATTAAGAACGTCTTACTACCAGGGTAAAAAGTCCAATTACTTATGAGTTCTTACAAAATTTTAACCGAAATTGATTTTCATTGTGGATCATGTGATTTTCGATTTACGTTAAAAACTTGGAATACTATATGTCGGAAAAATACGAGCTATGAAGTTTACTGCTTCCTTCTTCAAGTATATTGATACACTATCATCAAAATGACATGTATCTGATCATTTATCAAATCTATTCTTCATTAACAAAGAGAATTGGACTTTTGATCTTCTTTTTCATCACTTCAGGATTAATGTGTTGCAATCACTCAAAAAATGACACTTTGTGCAGTTCCAAAGTAAAACGCATACTAAATTATGACCAATGAGTCACGCTTTTTCATATTGTTAACCATCATAGCATTAGACTCCGCTTTGTTTCTTCAAATAGTTAAAATTACAAGGAGTTAATGCTGCAAGTAAAAATATATCGTATCAGTAACGTCATTTGGTAGTTTTTACTGATTTCTGATAGTAAATTATTTTATGAAGTAATTTTTGTATTGAAATAATATAATTGATGCCAAATACGTATTTAAAGGATGTTTTTCTAAATATATAAAAAAATATTTTATGACAGGAAGGATAAATGTGAATAGGTGTGAAATCTTCTCGAATAGCAAAGAAGTGGGCACTTTGTTCCTAATTTTACAACTAAGCGAAATTTTAACGCCTACATTTCGAGTTAGAACGAACAAAAAATATTTCATTACGTAAGAGTTGGCCTTTATAGGACTGTGTTGTTAAAATGCGTGAATAAATTAGTCACAATGAGAATATGTAATGGGTTTTTAAGGAAAAATCCGACCTCGGATATTTTTCACCCAGGAAATAGAAGTTTGCTCTAAACCTACATGCATTCGGGAAATTCAAAAGCTTTTCCAGTCGGCTGCTCAGCTTCCAGCCACATGACAGCCGATTCCCGAACCACAAATTTTCTCACAACCCTTCTTCCCCAGATATTCGTCCCCCTCACGCAAAATCCAAAAACACCGCGCTCCGAAGCTCATTTAGCACACCGCCCACAAAGTCTGCTTTGCCCACACGCCCTTCCTCCCTCCCCCCACCGAACCCACCTTCCCCATCCTAAAGCTATCTCCCACCCCCCCACAAATCCCACCTTTACTCTTCCTCCCCCTCCTCCCCGGTTTCGACATCAACGCGCGCGAAATCTTCCCCCACACCCATTGACATCCCACCTACACCATCCATCCCTCTGTCCCAACCCCCGGGGCGCGCGGCGACCCCGTCGCTCGAATCCCTACTTCCTCCCCCCCTCCCCGTACTTCTCCGTACACCATCGCCGATGGTGCACACCAAACGTTGGAATCCCCCATCCCCGAACCGGCGACCCGAGGAATGTGTCCAAACGTCATCGTTATAATTTGGGTGCGCGGAGCGCGAGAGGGAGGTTTTTAGCGACGGAATGTGTGTGCATGTCTGACGGGGAGGAGGATGGGTTGGGCGGGTGGGAAGGGGTGGGGAAGGGGGTTACGACGTGTTGGCTTCGAGTCGGAGGAGGAGGAAGATGGGAGGGTCGTGGGTCCCCTCTCTCCCCTCCGCCACCGCCCGTTGTTGGGGTGTCGGCGGAGGGATACGAACGGAAGGGTGCGAGGTGGGATGAGTTGCAGTGCAGGGAGAGGAAGGGGATGAGGGGGGAGAGAAATCAATGAAAAAGTGTGGAAATGGTATCCTGGTGTGAGAGTTGTGTGTGGTGGGGTGAGGCGGCGAGAGCCCCTAATTGCATTCCTTGAGCGCATCTCTGCCCCACGATCCCCCTTCCTCCTTACCCTCCCCGGGGGCGTGTTCTTTCTCTATCCCTTCACCTCATGCCTACTCATCTGTTTCCCGTGATCCTCCCCTATACCTTTAGGCTACCAAAAACCCGACTGTTACGGCTCCGTATGGTCATCGAGCCATGCGAAAGATAGGAAATACGCGAGTGATGACATTAGTGTCTAACAAGCGACGGAAAATTACTCGAGGTATCCCGATTCACGGAAGATGTAGACCAAATTTAATTAGTCATCCTGAATTTTGGGAGCTCGGTCTTATTGGAAGATCTTTCACCATAGTTAAATCTAAATCTCTCTGAGTGATAACCGATTAGGAAACATAAACGGGTTTCTAAACCGACTCTATGTATTCATGTCCAGGTGTTTGCGTCCTATTCCTGCGTCGAATTCAAAATCTACTTATCTCTTCTTACTAGCCGGTTCTTAACTATTCATTCACTCCATTAAATCTTCACTTCTTTCTTAAGGTCTTAGAATTTTTTTGGAAAAAATATGGGTACCTATTCAATGAGCATAGAAAGTACTCAAGTAATGTTATTTACTTTCGCTCTAAATGTTGTCACAACGCGTCATTTTGTCTCATCGGGAAATCCAAACAAAAGCTATCAATAAAGATTTAGAAATAATGATCAATTGTTCCATTCACATAATAATTCATGTAATGTTTCCTTTTTAAAAAATGTTCATGGAAACGTAAGGAATGATCCTTTTATCTTCCTTGTTTGGAGAATGATGAAAAAGTGCCAGGGATACAAATCCAGTTGGTACCGGGTGTTTTCTCTTTGCGATGTCTTAATTGATATATATATAAAAAAAACACAGTAATCAACCCGAAGGTCGGTTTAGTAGGTGATGGTAGAGCTCACCCGTGTACCAAGCCCTACGGCGTGTGAATATTCACACGTCAGGGTAGGGGGGCCAGTTCCTTTCCCTGTGCCGGTTATGGTTTCCCAGGAAGATCTGGTACCCGAAAAATCAAGTAGCTTAGGTGGAGCTGCAGGTGCCCAAAGTGCCTTGCCCGGGAGTCCAACCCGGGACCCTCCGGTCAGTAGTCCAACGCTCTACCCACTAGACCACCGCGACCCGCGATATAAATATATATATCATATATATATATATATCGTTCGCTATGTATATATATATATATATATACATAGCGAAGCTAAAATAACTAGTTTCTTCCTAGTATTGCCTGCTAAACATTAAAACCTCACTGTTCCTTTGGATGAATAAGAATTCAGGCACTTTTCTACCAATTCTTATTAACGTTTATTTCCGATATTTGGTTAAATTCATCGTAATTAGGTATTTATTGTGTGGATAACATCATTTATCTCAATCTCTATATTTTAAAAAATCTGCAAAAAATACGGTCTGATTTACACCCTTTTTTTAGTTAGAGAATTAGGATGAGAGAGGTCAGATTGGACAATTCACTCAATTATATTACGTTAATCTTATGCTATGCTCTCAAAAGCCATTGGATTAATTCGTATATTTTAGTAGTTGTTACGCAATTCACCATAAGATACTTTCACCCAAGAATAACTAAAAGAAGAAGAAACATCATTCGTAAAGTAACGGATACTCATAAAGGAATATAGCTCACATCTTGGTATATCTGTGTACGTTCAGCATTTTTAATTAGGTCGAAAAAATGTTGTATCAACCCTCAAATGTTATTATAGGCAGAATCATAATTAGAGGTAAGTTTTAATTAGACTTAAAAAAATCATTATGTGATAACATGGCATTGAATGAAATAAATACTTCAAAATGACCACATAATTACTCATGATGCATTTTATCCTACATTGTTTCACTGATAAAATTGATCTTAACTTTATGTGATAAGTGACTCTCAGAATACAATCCACAATGTACATATTTCGTTCCATTTTAACAATTACTTTACGTCGACATCACAGTACCTTGCATAATTGTCGCCATACTACATATATCTTCCATCAACTAAGGCTCCACTACCTCCCTTGCATATTTATAATTTAAATAGGGGGTCTCCTTTATAATTTTTGATCAATAGAAATAATTATATCTTATTAATCATCCTAAGATAAAAGGATATAATCCTTTTCAAATTTCCACGCAGACTTCCTTCTTAACCGAGACTTTCTTGTGGGTACTACGATAATTTTTGAATTTCATTCGCCTAGTACGAATTATTTGCTATATATACCGCAATATTTAGTAAAGGGATGCGTCGAAATAATGGTACGTTAAAAATATTGCGATTAACAATTTATTGAGGTTATATTTGTGTGTACATACATACATGTATATACCTGTATATAAATATATATTATGTACCTTTCTCCTCCCCTGAGTCTCTGTCCCCTGACTATATTATGCGTATGTGTTTGTGGATATATATATATATATATATATATATATATATATATATATATATATATATAAATGTTTTTTTTAGAGCATCGGGCCGGCGAGTCGAAAGATCCGGTGTTCAAGTCCTGGTCAAAGAAATATTTTTACACTTGTGGTCTGCTTGATTCCACCTTCCCCTCCTCTCCTGTGTCTAAATCTGCCTTTGGGTTCCCTACACGATGAAGTTTATCCTGATGGTTCTGCTGCCTTACACCACATCATGCTCTCTTTAAAGCACAGGTCATTTCAACTCATTGGAAAACTCGATTCCGGTCTATGTACTCTCCCCAAACTCCCCTCATCGATTCTCCCACATTTACACTTTTCTAGGGCGTTCCGTCTCCTTCCCCGAAAATTTCCAATCCCAAAGTCCCTCTCACCCTCCTCTCCCTCCCCCACTAATTTCCCTTCCCCCCCACCCCCAACACCTCACTCTCTGTCCCCTAACCATCCTTCTCCTTCCTTATCTCTCCCTCTCTCTCACTCACTATATTAAAACACAAAGCCCAGAGAGCGGTCGATGAGTTAATGGAGTTGTTCCTTGTCACCGCTAGGGGCGTTCCCTGCGCGCTCTCTTTTCTCCTAATAAAACGACGGCTGGAATATTTTATCGCGGAAGGGGATGAGGTGGGGGTGTTAGGGGGGATTACTCCACCCATCCAATGCTCCCGCCTCCCCTTCGGTGTCTCCCCTCTCCCCCCCCCCCCCAACGCAGACTCCGCTCGGCCTCCTCTCCATATTCTCTCTCCCCCCCTCCCCGCTATTTTGTGCACACGACACCTCTGCCGAAAGAGAGGCGTCCCCATTTTATTTCCATTGCTTTTTCCTCATTTTATTTTTCTATCCTTCCGTCGCAGCCGTGCCAAAAGGACGGCGGTCTGGATGTCTGCGCAATTGAGTGTGGAGAGAGAGAGAGAGAGAGAGAGAGAGAGAGGAGGTGGAGATGGTTATTCGAGGGGGAGAGAGTTGAAATGAATTTCGAAGAAATATTTTCACCCTCACCACACTTGCGGGAAAAATACCCTCGGACGAAGATTTTTCGCTCAACTTTTCGTATTTAAACAACCACATACGTTCTAGGTGGGGCATGCCAAGGTTTTCCAATATTGTGATTTGTTTAGATCCTTCCCATACTCACTTATCTCGAGGAAGAATGATATTACCTGTAATTTTTCTTATCTACCATCTTCCCGTGGTAATTTGACGTGATTTCATGAGTAAAAAAGTGAACATTCTTTTTTATTCATTAGTATCCAACCATTTTTTTTAACTTCATCACGTAACGTACTTCGGGTTCTGGATAGTCTATGCATATTGCATGTATGCATAAACTATTGCATATATTCATAAACTATTTAATAAAAATTAACAATTTTCCACAAAATAGTGGTAATTTTTTAGAAACTATTTTTTGGAAAATTGCCAATTTTTATTAACCATGATATTCCACCATATCACGCGTTAAACTTCTCTTTTTATTCATATGTCTTATGTTTCACACAAACAAGTATACTCTTCTTTTGTACTCGTAAGCAATAAAAAATAGATAAAATATTCTTCAAACTGTTTTGTTTTCATGAACAGTATACTTACGAAAACATAGACAACGGAGACTTGGATACCTTTAATTGTTTCATTTGATGCACCACCTAAGCATCATAAAGAATTTCTACTTCATACTCTAATTTTTGAATAATAATTATTTAAGACTAATGAACACAATCTAACAGTCAATACTCGAGGCAATGCAAATGGCGAGGAGTGAAAAATCTGAAATACCAATCCCATGAACAAAATAAGGTGACGTGTAAAAGTGTTGTTAACAAGAAATTTCATATCTACGTAATAATCATTCCTTACATGTTTTGCTGAGTTAGTAAAAATAACTAAAAGTCTACAATCATCTGAATAAAATTTGTGTAGACGTGAATATTATTGTTTTGTTTACCATATGCGTCGTTGGAGCTATGAAAAGAAATAAAGTCTGAAAATGATTATAGCATTTTTTTCCTGTATTACATACTGGATTTGAAATTTATTGGAATTGTTTAAAATTACAGCACGCGTTTGAAAACAGTGATATCAAGCAACGAACGTAAGTGAACGATTTCCGATGAATAAAGCTACCTTAATTGGGCGACATGAGAATAATTTCATGACCTTGTGGCTTATTATCTAGTCCAAAGGTGAAAAAAATATATTAGAGCGTATACATTTCAAGGTGAAAACATGAAAAACTCATGTTTACGACCCTGAAATACCTAAAAATAATACAATTTAAAATTTAACATAAAAATAACATCTCCCATTATATATACATATATATATATATTTATAATGTATAAATTATAATGATATTTTAATATATAAAACTATTAAAAACACCAAAAAAACACATATTCAACGCCAAGGACAGTTTGGTAGGCGATGGTAGATCATGCACAAAAAAACGATATTATCAGCCTAATTATTCTTCAAGAGGAATAGGGACGCCTTCATTGAAAAACATTCATTATTACGGTAAGATGGGGAGAATCTATTAAGCTTGAATCTATTTAGCTCACCTGAGGAGTTTATCAGCTATGGTAAAAAAATGTTCATGCTCTAAACACAGTGTATATCATTCTGTTGGTGTTTTATCCCGTACTAATGTCGCAAGCGATGGTAAATAAAACACGGTGTTAAAAATCGCTACAAAACTGACGAAGGGATGAGGCTTGAGGTGCTTCTTCGGGATAAAATGTAATCCCGAACAAGGGTCTGATCCCTATTTGTGGGCCGCCTTTGATCAAGGGAACAAGACGATGGGAATAAGAAATAGATTCACCTGGAGCGAGGGGCTGGGCTTGTTTACGCTTGCACAATTCTTTTTTTTCATTAACCACTCGCTCTCGAGCGTCGAAACGGGAGAAGAAATTTTGGTATCGAATTACGGTTCGAGGCGGCCATTAAAAAAAATGAAGCGGGGCGCACAAAGGCGTTGGAATTATCGAAGGCTGCTGCTTTTTTTCTTCCCCTTCCCCCACCCTGAAGGCACGGCTTTTTATTCCTTGTCTTCCCTGCCGCGACATCTTTAGCCGCTGTCGCGCGCGCGTCCTTTGGTGCAAGATGCGTGCCATCACCCGGGATGAGATTGGGATCCCGTTTCCACGCAGTGACATGAGAGCTCCTCTTCTCGGCTCAGCTATCCCCCTCCTCCCGCCTCACCCCCAACCCACGGACCTACTCCTCGGTGTCAAACCTATCATTTTCGGTGGACCCCTCCTCCTCTCTCAAAGCCCTTTATCACTCCCCCTCTTGCCCTCGGAGGTTCAACCCCTGAAATCTAAAAAAACTAATATTATTTTAAATTTACTTTTGTCCTAGATCAATAAAAAATATATTGTCACAAGACTGTACATATGGCATAGATAAAGTGATGGCAATCTCAGGCATTGTCTTAATTTGACCTCCTTATACCAACAAAGGATTAGTGAGACCCAAATCTTTCCTGACAAAATAGTTCTAGGCTTTAGGCTAGGTCATAGATCAACCAACGAATTGCTTTCAACGTGTTACGCAGTAGAGCCCGTAAGCCGATTATTAAGGGCTAAGAGGGAGTCTTCTAGTCACTACTAAACTAGATATTGGATCACCCGTGGGCTATTTTACAAAAAAAAATCACATTTTATAACGTAAAACAATAAGCTTCTGCATTCTTTCCAATCGGAAATTGTTAAACTATAGAAATACTGATGGCAAGGTCAGATTAGAGTAGAAAAAATATGTGTATATTTAAAAAATAAAATCATTTCTCGAATTAGTCAACGATATTGATTAAGAGCCTTCCTTTAAATTTATTGCTCATACTTGTTGAATCCTAAACCCTTTCCGTCGAACATAAGACTGTAGAATTCATTCATATTCCGATCTTTCCACCAATATTAGTTCCTTTCTTGCTCCATCCCGTCTTAATAGTAATTTCATTATTGCCCGCAAATTTGAATTGGTTGAATTTTAAGAGAAAGATCAAGTCAATCAAATTTAAGTAGCTTTGAAAGTGAAAAACTGGAAGTCTACCTGAAAGTATAAAAAGCAGTAAAGTTGAATGAATAATAACTGATCGTAGTACTTTTCCACACGATAAAATTTATTTTACGACCAGGTTTCGATGCATTACATCACCAAATACATCGAAACCCGGTCGTAAAATAAATTTTATCAAGTGGAAAAGTGCTAACATCAGTTGTTCATTATGTTCGACTTCCACCGCATCATACCTGAAGCTACTCAATTTGAGCATTAGAGTTATTTCGATTAAAGGATAGTCGATACCATGTTGAAAAAAAGATTCAATACTTAGGTTCAAATGTATTGAGAGGACAAAATAAAATTTTTGGATAGTTAATTTGTTTCATGAACGCTATATATTTTGATGTTATGTCTTCCACCATAATTTCAAATACAGTTCTGATAGTTCTGAAGTAAATATAAATTATACTCAAATCACAATTGTGGTATTTTTGCAAGAGATTTTCATTTCAAGTTGGAAACGATGTAAGCGTGAAGGGAAGTATGATAACTGGGAGCCAGAATAGCAGAAAACTCTTTCAAAAGATATAGTTTTCGGAATTTAATTAATTTTACCAAGTTTTCACAGGCAAGCAGAAGATTAATTAAGATTGATGATGAAAACCAAAAGATGTCTCTGCCTCTAATAAGATCACTGTTGTGTAAAGCTAATGGGAGCTACATTTCAAAAGTATACTGGCGTATTGCCGCTCTGAGAATGTTAAACTGACTGTATGAATTATTTGTAATTAGTTATTTATTAGTAAGTAACAATCTGTTTGGTGGAAGAAACCACCTTTAGGTAATCAGATTGGTTCGTTTCCTATGGGAAATTAATGATGGAAAATTGGGGTTTTCAGAAACAGTCATTCACAATTGTTAGATAATAGGAAATCTTCGGAAAAATATGCTCCTGTGGAGACAGAAATAAAGCCATTTTGGAAATTAATGGAATAGCTAGAGCAATATAGCTTTGCAGAAAGGGGTTATGAGAACATCGTATTTTTATCCTTTATTTTGTATCACTAAGGATAGTATTTTCCTATGTGAAACACAAGTGTTACACATAGTAAATATATGCTTTCCTTGAAATAATTACTAATTTTATGAATAATTCGGATTCACTCACGGAACCCGATAGAAATATTAGAAAATGGACACCCATCGTAAGAAATACGAACAAAAGGTCGATGTTTAAGGGAGAATGATCATTTAATAACATTTTACGGCAGAAAAAGTTTTAAAAATTTAATATTCACGCTCTATTTTTTCCCAAAATATCAGAGTTCTCCAAATGGAGAACATGCGAATCAATTTTTGTTATTTATCACTACTTATATTTACTTACACGTCAAAAGACATTATCTATATTTTATCGCAAAGTTTTCCTTTCCTAGCTTTCTATTGCTGGAGTAAATGAGCAGCAAAATATTAGCGGAATAGTAGATAAAAATTAATCTATAAATTAATTGAATTCAAATTAGGCGTTTTACATTTGCCCACAGAGAAAAAAATATGAGAATCATACATATATATAATCATTAAAAATATAAATTCGTAAATGTATATAAATGTACATTTTATTGTGCATATATATATATATATATATATAGATAATTAACATATTGTAGATGTAATTAGCACTAGTGGACATAGACAAAAAGCACATAAACACACAAAAAAAAGAAAATAAACTCAATAGGTTTCAAATTTTCCGTTCTGTCCTTCTCTTCCTTGAGAAAAGTGGCGTGGATCATTGCCGAAATTTCGAAACTTGGTGAGTTTCTTTTTTTCTGTGTTTTTGTATTTGTTCATTTGTGCTGACTTCATATACATTATAATTCACGTCTGTTAGACTTTCACAAAAGTGTAATAAATATACATTTTTTCTATAAATATAAATATATATATATAACCATAAACCATAAACACAGTAATCAACCCGAAGGTCGGTTTAGTAGGTGATAGTAGAGGTCACCCATGTACTAGGCCCGGCGGCGTGTGAATATTCACACATCAGGGTAGGGGGGGGCAGTTCCTTTCCCTGTGCCGGTTATGGTTTCTCAGGAAGATCTGGTACCCGAAAAATCAACTAGCTTGGGTGGAGCTGCATCTGTCTCTGTGTGTTGAATATTTTGTATCCGTGTGTTTGTGCGTCGCCGGAGAGCGTCAGTTTCAAAGATATATATATATATATATATATATATATATATATATATATATATATATATATATATATATATATATATATATAACACTTTTGTCAAAATCCCATGGACGTGCACAATAATGTAAATAGACTAGGCGACACAAACACAGAAACACAAAAAAAGGACTCACTGGGTCTCGAATTTTCGGTAGTGCAACCACCTTTCTCAACAGGAGTTAGGAACTGAACTAATTATATATATGTATATATATATATATATATGTATGTATATGCGTGTATGTATATTGGTATTTTCCGAAAGAATCTGTAAAATATATTTCTACTTCATGTTGGATGAACATAAAATCAAAAAACAGCTGGAACGGGAAGGGAAAGGTTATATTGATGAATTGATTAATTAAAAAGTAACACTATGAGACCGAGGTGATTGACCAGGAGTGAGGATGGACGAAGTGACGATGGCTGATGACGGTTTCAATCCTTTTTTTCAGTGAATCCACGCTTGAGTTCCCTTTCTTCCATTAATCTCCCCTGAATTTTAATCGCCATATCACAGTCACGTTGCCCCTGACCGAATACCATCCATTGGGGTCGAATTTTTCCCCGGGAGGATGGTTAGGTGGGGCAGAGAGGGCAGCCTCTGACCAAGAGGAAACCGGGAACAAACCGGAGTGGGGAAAGCCAGGACAGGAAGTAAGTTGATGGCAAGGGATGAAGAATGACGGGTGGCAGAAGAGAAACGTTAAATGATGGAGTGATATGAGGGACGGAAGTAGAGATGGTTTTGCAGGCAGGGGTTACACCTATGTGTGATTGACGCGAGTTTTGTTGATCCCCTCCCCCCCAGATAATGGAGGCTTCTGTGCAACCCATAAAAGAATATGGCGCAACAAATTTTGCTCTGTCATGAAACTAACTCACTTCTGAAAGTACGGGGCGTATCAGTTCTCCAATAACGTCCCAGTGCGATGGGCGGCGGTGGATATCGATTGTGGGTATCGGGACAGAAATGCAAGCTTATCTCCACAATTGTATGTGTAACCAATCTCATCGTTAAGAATTAACTGGAATTAGGTATACGTGTCATGTTAATCATCGGTATCGCCAGATCAGTCGTGACATTCCTCAAAAACTGTGAGAAAAGAAAAGTGGTAAAGAAAATTCATTTTTTATAAATACCCATGCCTTAGGGTCATGAAGTTATGCAGTACCTTATGAAATAGTTAAAATTTTAAAATAAAATATTATTCTGGTTTGAATTGGAGCTACAATTAAGTTTGATATTGCGAGAAACAGAAGGCCCCTTTTCTTAGAAATCTGATTAGTTGAACTGCTTTTACAAAAATAATTGAATATGGAGTATCGTCTTTGATGCCCGAACAATTTTCCCCAAAATTCACTAAGCAGAAAGATAAAATACCTTAGTTCCCAGAAGGATAATATTGGAACCTTCACCTTACTTCAGTGCTCAAAAGATTGCCATTAATCATTGTCGTCGACATTTTTTTTCACATAAAGGTTAAAAAATAATCAATAAATCTATTGAAATAACCACGTGAGATAAATAGTCTGATACCCTTCCTCGAAATGATAGCTGTTTATTACGATGATATCGTAACCATTGAATTTTACAACGGATTTCATTTTGAAAATATATTATAAGCTCCATCATACTTTGGTAGGAAAGATTATGTGAATAAAATTAGAGAGATTAAGTGTTGAGCAGATAGATTTAACGTGCCATTTTTTCGACGAGCCACCAGGGATTGGAACAACATTATCCGACCGCGTTAGGGAGGGAAAGTATTTTATATCAAAAGTAGTCTGATATGTACTCTCCCCCTGCCACATACACTAGTGGTAACTTGCAAGATACCATGCAGCTGTAAATAGATAGGGGATAACCACTTGGAATCAATATCTAGTCATCCGGTCAGTAGACAAATATTCTATCGGATGGAGTAACTTGTCTCCTACCGTATGCCGTTAGGAATTTTTACTTTAAATTTTGCTTCAAGAAGTATTTATGCTTACCTTTTCTTAACGCTAGAAAACCTTCCTTTTATTTTACCAAACTATGAGAATTTGAATAAATTGTATTGGCATTTTGCCGGAGACAGTTAAAACTAACACGAAGGTTCTATTTTTTCAATGCAATGAGTACAACCTAGACAAAAAGCTAAGCTGATTGGGCCTCTGGAATTCACAATTTAATTTAAACTTTAGTTGATCTTTGATTAGTTATGAAGGTTAAGATATAAATACGAGGGAAGAAAAAACCATGCGAAATAACTAAAAGTCATCAGGTACAATGTACCTTAGTGTTCCGTTTATCATGTTTGAATTAACTGTCAAAATGAATGTGCGTCCAATGATATAAAGTCAAAACAATTTGAGACTAAACTCTATTTGAAAGACTACCCAGCGACGATTAGAGGCGCGTTTTAGTCAGTTTTAATTATTCTACTCCGAATAGTATTCGAAAATGGCGTAGGAATACAAAGAATTTGCTCGAATGAATAATAATCGCCATCGCAAGTGTAGTAGAATTTTTCCTGCCTAGTGGGATGATTATTGTTGATTCATGATTATTGAGTATTTCTTCTCCATCACATCCACTGCGAACTGGAAATCATTGATTGACGAGATGTCGTTCTAACCTTACTGGTTTTCTCCTGTGGTGAGACGAAGGACGAAAGGGAAGAGGGAGTGCAAAAGAGCGAAGTCGAAAGGAATACGAAAAGTGGGAAAACGGTGTGGAAGGAGAGGGGGGGTGAGGGGACAAGCGAAGTCCATAAAATGAATGGAGAAGAGGAGCGGAATACTCTCCGAGAGTGGAGAACGGAGAGCGGCTCGTTGGTGGGATGACTACGGAGCCCGCCGGCGTCCGGGCGAAATAAATACGATGCAAAAAAGGGTGTCCTCTCCTTGAGTGGTGCAGATTTCGACGAAGTGATGCGTCGGCCGCGGAGACAAAGACTCCTGAGGTGACGGAAGGAGGATGAGGGAGGGGTCGCATGGGGAGGGGCAGGAGGGGGGTTAGGTGGGAGTAGGCCCGAGAGGTCGGGGTGAGTTGGAGCGAGACAAAGCAAACACGAAGAATCGACAAGGTGCGGAAGTATCCCTTTTCGTTTGAGAAGGGCGGGGCGGAGGCAGGAAGAGCCTTTCAGGAGAGGGGCGCAGGATGGTAGGGTGCTCGGCTTCCCCTCCTCCCCAAAACACTCCCCGGCTTCCTCCTTTCTTCCCTCCTCCGCCCTCTCCAACTCTTCTTCCTCGTCAATCTTCACTGAGTCTCCTCCTCCATTTCTTCCCTCCGCCAGTGCTATCACGCCCCCACTCCAACCGACCGCCACTCCATTCCCATCCGCTGGACGACACGGGCCAAAATGGATTGCCGTCAATCACATCGTCTCCGGAGTGAGAAAAAAAATGTCGCGGAACTCTTGGTGGAGATCGTTCTGCGAGAGGAAGGTGAAAAAAAAGGTCGGCTCTTTGTAGCGCCGATTGTATCCCAAATGGGTGAGCAGACAAAATAGTTCGCGAACTCGCACATACAGTAGTCACATTAAATGTTTCTTAACGTGCTCCGACGGATGGATACATATTTTACCGTTAACTTAATTGTAAGTATAGAAAACAGATTTCAGAAAATACAACATTCAATCTTTTTGGCGAAATTGGATCCTGCGGGTTTTGAGTTTCTAGGCGAGAGTTTTATCATCGGAATACAGGTAAGAATTCTATTAGTTGTATATATGAGAGAAAATAATGAAAGAGCTAATATGAAACGAATCAAAGAGGCAATCAAAAGGCAGGATACCGAACAAAAATGAAAGGTTGATCACACAGCACTGTGATATTCTTATGGGTTATTCTGAAACCGAGAGTTATCAATCGGCGTAAAGCAAGTCAGAAATAGGCGAATTCTAAAAGGAGGACTTAGACAGCAAAAGCGTTCGAAATTCGCGGAAACGCGATCGAAAGGCATTCGACTATAGAGATTTCCCGTGTGCCGTAGTGAGAAAACTGTTGGCGGGAGTAGAGAAAATAACGAAAGGTGCTAAGTTTTGGAATGTTTTTTTTTATCTAGACAATGGTATAAGTTTTATAGAACAGAGCAACAACGAATTTCAGAGCAGAGCAACAAGTATTAGACTTTAGTTCATTTGTAGTAACCACTTTTGTTGTAGGACAGGATGTTTTATACATTATGAAATAATTAGAAAGAGCCAATCTTCTTAATTCTCTAACACGAAATAATAAAACTTCCAGTTTTAAAAATATTATTGCATTCTCACACTATATCATCTTTAAGATTTAAAACTTTTAAGTATATAGGTAGAAATAAAAATACTGAGTACACATTTCAAAATATATTTATAGACACGACACGTGCTTCAAGGTTTTAACGTCACTATCCTGTGTGCGATATTTGTGACTTGTAGCCTATGTATAGAAAAATATTTGGGAGAAATAAATTTTTTCATAAAATATTATAAATTCGAGTACGTCTTCTTAAGATAATGCTCTATTACTAAGCATGTTTTCTATGTGACAGCATGATCTACTCAATAAAAGTTCCCGTGATAATATTAAGATTGACGAATGGTTAAAAAAAATATTTTAGTCAACCTCAACAGTGATATCAGATGTTTTTTCCTACTCACGAGACGTTTGGACGAGAAAAAAAGATAAGATAGAGAAATGAATTTTGCGGTAATGTGATGTCACCATAGAGAAACAAGTCTTGCAAAATTTATCTTACCCATCCCGTGACTCACTCGAAAATCTAATGCTTTAACGCAAAGTTTTAACTTTTTATCTGTACTACGACCTATAAAACTATGAAAACGTTTAAAGTCGGGAATAAAATTTCCCAGATTGTTCAGAAACACGGTATTCTGTAAAATACTCTTTCTCATCATATCAAACAGCTGGAACAGAATGGCTACTCCAAAAGTTCGCAATAATAGCTTTATTAGTTACTCTATTATCTCCTATTTCAAATGAACTATTCTGAGTACACTACCAATAAATAGAAATACACAATAAACCATTAGTTTCCTCAAAATATGAAAATATGCATTTTATCATCATAAAATGCAATTCTTTTAAAGGATACTCTGGGATTGCATTGGGCAGCTTAGCCATCGAAAGTTAGAGACAAATGAATACCATCTTGGGAAAATAGAGGAAGAAATGTCTAACTGGACCGAATTTTGAAAGATATCAAGTAGTTCTCCGAAGTCTCCCCCTGGTGACTACGAGAGAAGACTTGCAGAGGTGTCGCACTCGCAATTCCATTCTATTTCTTTTGGTACATTATTCATTCGTGACTTTCCACTTTCGACTCAGCACGTATACGTTATTCGTGTAACTGCCGCACCTAAATTCTCGTGTCTCCCGTTCCAGCCCTTCTTCCACCCCCGCATGGCAACCACGACATTCTCATAGCCCTTCGTATGGCCCTGACTTCGCCACCCATCCCTCAGCAAGCCATCGTTTCCTCTCCCGAAACTCCTCTACCTTTTACAGAGAAAAAGAAAGAAGGAAAATATCCCCCCTCCACCATCGCACATTTTCCCCTGGAAGCTCCTTAAGCCTATCTCTTTGACCCCGTCGCGCTCGCCGTGCGTCCTAACCCGCACCATATTCAATCTCATCCCTCTGGCGCATCAAACTCGCCCTCGAACCCACTCTCCCTCCCGCCGGCCCACGCACCCTCGCTGGACATGAAACTAACCCGCGTGCCCATTCATGCTCCCACACCTTTCCGCCCTCCGTCCCCTCACACCAGATTGTTATTAATGGGTCATATCACCTGGTATCTTTTGTCACTCGCCTTCCCGGCATTCCCTTAACTAGAACTTCAGATAACTATCGCATTACTCGGCAATCGAGGAGTGTTCTTTCCTCCTCGACACAGCCCTACTTCCGCCTCTCCGTCTCCCGCTGTATTTCTTTCCTAATGGAGTTGTGGTAAAAATGATGGAAAAGTTCTTTAATTTATCAACATTATCCAGTAGATACACGGGAATTACTTCAAAATCACCTGCCCTATTTCCTACGAATGATCAAGTATCAAGTTATTTATTTATTATTTATTTATTATCGACTTAATTGGGCGAGGTTGAGACTAAATAGTCCCTTCTTCCACCTAACCCTTACATTACATACATTACATTGAAGACAATTACATACAGCCAAGCCCTGGATGGAGAAAAATCCACCCAGACGGGAATCGAACCCGTGACCTCTCAGTTGGTAGACGAGGACGTTACCCCGCCGCCACCGGGGCCGGCAGGGTAACGTCCAAGTTAGGTAGTTAGCTAAGTAATTACAGTCGCTGATGAATGAATTAGAAAACCATTGTGACAGATATGGAATCAATGTGGCCAAAAACACATATAATGAGGTTTTTGAAAACGAGGAAGGCTAAATATTTTTTGCATGAATCTTGACCGTTTCCTAGGCAAAAAATGTCAATTTTGGTCGCAAGGAAGATGACCTGTTAGGATTGCCATTGCCGTCAAGGTAATTTGAGCCCCGATATTTTTCAATCGAGTCGCCTTAAAGTGCTTTGGGTCCATGTTAGAATAAT
This sequence comes from Hetaerina titia, assembly GCA_037158775.1. NCBI lineage: Eukaryota > Metazoa > Arthropoda > Insecta > Odonata > Calopterygidae > Hetaerina > Hetaerina titia. The sequence continues at coordinate 83,844,382 of CM073773.1, read as the reverse complement.
TCCATGTACACTTTTATTCTCTTACCAATATCTCCAACTTCTGAATTGATCATAAAATATTTTTGGAAAAGAATAAATAATTCAGCATATATATACAGGGTGGAGCCAAAAACCAATCAAGATAATTAAAAAAGATTTTATTTCTGAAAACTCCATTTAATGTGATTTTTTCATTATGTTTTGAAAATTATTTCATCCAGGTGACAACCTTGGTGAGCGATACACATGTTGAGTCGTTCAAAAAGGTTTTCGAAAACCTTTCTCAGTATATCTTGTGTTATTCCAGCGATGGAATCTGTAATTGCCACCTCAAGAGCTTCCAAGGTCCTTGGTTGAACTTTTAAAACCTCAGCTTTGAGATATTCCTAAAGAAAAAATCACACGGGCTCAAATCCGGGGAGCGAGGGGGCCATGGCACATCCCCTCGTAAGGAGATCCGGTGGCCGGGAAATTGTTCTTGCAGGATTTGGCGTGAACGACTGGCGGCATGAGCTGGGGCACTATCCTGTTGAAACCAAAAGGCTTCTGTGTTATATTCCTCACCATACTCTTCCATTTTGGGGAGTAAAAATGTCTCCAGTAATTAAATACAATAGCGTACAAAGTTAACAGTAAGAGTTGAACATCGAGATTCAAAAAAGTAAGACCAAAAAATGCCTATGGATGACACAGCGCACCAAACTGTCTCTTCGGGGCTATGAAGATGTCTTGGGTGAAGTTTTCGAGGGCTGTCAGTCGCCCAGTAACAAAACGTTTGCTCTTTTACCGAGCCGAAGGGGTGAAAATCCGCTTCATCGCTAGACCACAGCGCCCTCTGCGCCAGCGCCACCACACTATTATTGTTCTTAAAAAACGTTGCCACGACAAAGCCTTGATGCTTACCATGCCACTATATGGTAATTATTAAAAATGGCGTTATTTTACCCAGCTAACGTTACCACTTTCACTCTTTTAATTTATCTGTGCGCTCTTCAGTTATTTTTTAAAACTGGGAATCCATTCTGTTTCACCTTGTATTAGCTATAAAAAACAATCGCCCAATAAGATCCTTCCAAGTGGAGACTAGATGGCTGTGATAATTCGGCGAACCGATAGTAAGCACGAGTGATTTAAAATTTTTGCTGTGGTTTTTATTGTAGTATCCGGTTTATATGATATTTAAATTTTGTCAAGGGGTGTTTTAAATGTTTTTGGGATGCATACTGTATTGGGATGTATATAACAGATGCATCTCATTCAAATTATTTACAGGTTCTAATCCATTGAAAAACATCTGTTGTTCGACACACGACTTTACTTTTACCTAAATACGGAATTTAAAAAGCCAATGAGACAATAGACGACGCAGTAAAGTCAGAAATTTAAGCCATTCAATGACAAATCTGGTAGCAGTCGCAACAGGCGGATGTCCGAGTGACAGGAGACACTAATATGCACGTAGATCTCCGGTATTAGCACACCTTTTTTCATTAATTAGCACTGGATTTTCAATTTTTAAAGAACTCATACGTGGACGAGCGTTGATCTGTAGTTCAACTTACAGGATAATATAAGTCATGAAAATGTCAACGTAACCAATATTCCTCGTCTATTCCGTCTTATTGTATTACACCGCCCTCAATGTGATTTTATGGGGAAAAACAATGAAGTATATAATACAATAAATTTTTAGGCTCAAATCTTAGGCACCATGAGGGGAAGTAGCATTATTCCTAGGGGTTTCCTGATACATACCTACATTTGACTACTTCAGTAATTTATATTCTATATTGGACCCTATTCTATGTTGGTAAGATAATTTTCGCATATTTTATCTGTGGGAGAAGATAAACGTATTACCCATGCATATCATAGTTTTTCCTTAATTATTATCACCTGTGGTGGAAACAAATGATTATGATTTCCGAAGGTGATTTATTCCCAAATTTATTCTAAAATACAAACTCAAAAAAATAAATTCTGTGTCCTTAGCGATAAACTCTTTCACGAATACGTACGTCTATTTTCTATCAGCGGTGACTATTAGCATCGATACCACTAACCGGAAATGTTGGAAAAGATACCCAAAGGAATAGGAAGAACAAAGAAGGGAATGAGAGGTGACTTGCAGGGGACTTGAGGGCGAGATGTGCGGAAAATCTACCTACTAATGCGTTTATGTACCAAGAGAATGTCAACTTGGAGTGAACATGCGTACATGTATTTCTGGTTTTATGTTGCAAAAACATGAAAGCATATTGTTTTGTTTACAGCATTGACATTTCGGTCCAGCATACATAAATGAAGTTTGGAGTGAAAGAGATAAAGTGAAACCAAAACTGTAGCAGAGAAGATTATTATAGGGGCATTTCCATTGCAAAAGGAAGGAAGATGTATACAGTGTGAACAAAAATACGAAATTATTGAAACATTGATGGATCAAATGGGAGCGGGTGTATAAACAAACGAACGAGAGAATGGGGGCGCGAAAGAATGAGGACAAGTGGTTGACCTTTTAAATAAAATAAATCTGCTCAACTGTTAATAGCTGTTATGGTTCCAAGGGATGCATTGGTTACAAAGTAGCGTCTCAGATACCCTACAGGGCTATTTTTGTAATCAACCTTCGAACGAGGGCAAAGAGCTGAACCCATTAGTAAAGTTCCGGGAAAAATACCGGAAAATAATTAACGAAATAACTAAACAAAACATTTCCGTGTCTTAATCCATCTCTCAGGGAAAAACCAGATTAAATTAAACGGCGTTAGCGAAGGAATGGAAAGAGGGGGCACCGTCGGAGGTGTTTGTCGGATGGAGGAACGAGGAACTGGATTACCGGAGCATACCCGGCCGACAATGGGTCAAGGAACAGCGTGGAAAAAGATAAGAGGGTGTGTGGAGGACGAAGGGAGAATCATGGAAGTAACAGAAAAAGAAGATGCTCTTAGAGAGAGGGAGAGAGGGAATAAGGGATCTCCCGTGCCTCCTGGTTGTGTTGCGGAAGATGTTAGCGTGGGAAAGGTGGTAGTTGGGATGCGAAATCGGTCGTTGGGAAGAGGATGAGAGGGGACAAATTTATTCCATGATTATTACTATTAAGTAATCTACTGGTTAAGGAAGGTTTTGCAAGGACACAACTACCAAATAAATATTTTGTCTCCTAATCCTACATCAAGTCCTTCTTCATCTTAGTAGACTTCCTTCGTCCCTTCATTCCATTCAACATCCCTATTCTATTCCTATCCTTTTCTCGTTTGCTTAACATTCTCCCCTCTATTACAGTCTTCAACATTCCACTACCGCTCAATACGCCCTTCATCTATTTTTCTTGCTTCCATTGAATCTCTCCCAACAAACCCCTCTCCTCGCTCACAATCCCTAGTACTTCCTAATTTGTTCTCTTTTCCGTTCATTTCACCTTATCCATACTTCTCCACACCCACATTTTAAAATCCTTTAATCTACGTATGTCCTCCTGCTTCAGTGACCACGTTTCCCTAAGTACGCCCCATATCAAAGTTTTTACAAGTCTTTTCGTAACCTTCCTACCCGACGTTCCCGCCATCAACTCCCTCCTTGTAAAAGCCTCTTTGCCTAGCGCAATTCTTCTCCTTACGTCCGTACTTAGATAAAAGTAGTTTAAAACACTTCCGAGATATGTAAACTGTTCTACCTGTTCTAGTTTTTGCCCTCCTATTTTAATGTTTAGCTTAGCCTTTTCCTTTCTGGAAAATCGCATAGCCTTTGTTTTATTAATATTGATTGTCATCCCATATTTATCGCACTGAACCTCCAATTCACTCAGAAATGCTTGCAACCCCTTGGCTGACTGAGCAACTAATGCTTGGTCATCAGCAAACCTAACCGATTTTACGAATTCCCCTCCGACTTTCATTCCTACCTCCAGTTCTTCCCATGCCTCTTTAATCATTTCCTCCACATATACGTTGAACAGCACCGGTGACAATGGGCAACCCTGCCTTACTCCTCTTCCTAACACTGCACATCCAGACTCTCCATTCCCCACTCGCACCTGAGCAGTCTGAGACATGTACAGGTTGCAGATCAGTCTCCTGTCCCTCCAATCCATTCCTATTTTCTGCAATACACGCATTAATTTTTCCCAATTCACTCAATCAAACGCTTTTTCGAAATCTACAAAACAGGCAAAAACGTCCTGTTTGTATTCTATATTCCTCTCGATTAGTGATCTCATTACTGCAATGGCATCACGTGTACCCATTCCTTTCCTAAACCCAAACTGATCATCCCCTAAGTAAGGAAGGCAACCCTGCCTTACACCTCTTCCTAACATTGCCCATCCGCACTCTCCGTCCCCACTCGCAACCGAGTAGATTGACAACTGGTTTTGAAACGGCCTTATTTGATTTCATCTCGCTTAATGTCCTTTCTATCGCATCGTCAAGTATACCTGGACCTAAGCTATCTTTCTCTACATCATGTTCCTTTTCTATGTCTAACCTTGTTGGCCTTAACACTTTAACACTCAGTACCCCTATATATTCTTTCCATCTCTCTTGGATGTTTTCTGTGTCAACTATTATCTTACCCGACTCATCTCTGTTAGCGCAGATCTTCCCTCCTTACTTTGCGATAATATTTAACTCTTTGTATTTCCTTCTGCCTAGCTCTTGGTTTATATTCTTTCATTTTCTTCTCTTATCTATCTTTATTATTATCTTGTGATCCATGGTTTCCTTCTCCTTTTCCCGTTAACGGTTCCTATGATTTCATTTGCGGCTTTCAATTACCCTTTATTGAAAAATTTTCATTTTTCTTCGATAGTACTCAGGCCTTTACCGTCATCCATGATTTTCTCTACAGCCTGCTGATAGTCCTTCCTTGTTAATCCATTTGATGCTTCCACATTCCATTTCCAAACCCGCCGCTTCTGCCTTATCTTTTGAAACGGACGTTACATTTCATAACAACTAAATTGTGGCCAGAGTTCGCATCCGCCCCCGGGAAGCTGTGCGAATTAATTACACTGTTCCAAAAAACTGATTTTTAAAAGTTGGTTTCGAAGTTCCAAAAAACTTCATTTTAACAGCAGTTTTTCTGAGCTTTCAAAAACATAAATAAACAATCACAGGCTTACAGCATTAAAAAATAATACATTTTACATAACTCAACTATGAAATGGAAGAAATAAAGTACAAGTAACCCGAAAACTACTATAATAGTTTGCATGGACTTGAATCACTAGTCTAATTGCACGGGATTTTCAATGAGCAATGCAAAAAATTTCAACGATTTTGATAAATCTAAATTTTACCAAGTAGATCCAGCTGAGTCGCCACCGAAGGCTATATATATTTTCTCAGGGATGGTGGAAATTGACTGCTCTGGAACATGAATTCAGGAATCCTTTATTTTCACCCACAAATCGGAATTAAAACAGGAGAAAGATTAGACACAACTATTTAAACTATCTAAAAGATAGGTTACAAAAACTAATTTTCAATATTACTTTTATAAACGCTAAGAAAACATCCCCAGCTTGCTATTGATCCCCCATATCCTGTCATGCGCCTAAGTTACTATAATAAACCATAGGTTTAGTTTTACATATAAAACATTCCATATACATCTGAAAGAGGAATTATCTTCGGGTACAATACCTCTACTTGAATACCACCCTCAACAGAATCAGAGGCTTTGATGACCTGATTGACTGCGTGTAGCTGTTCTTCGTAGTTGTTAACATTTTAATACCACCTTTCCGCGATGGAAGCTCGGATTGTCGAATGGAGAGACCGGTATATCTATTATCGAGCTCAGGGGGAGAAGCGTGAGAAGAGCTGAGAGAGAGTGGGCAAAAGAACGACAAGAAGGCGGATTGATGACTGAAAATACGACGAAGGGAAACGGCCGGAAGGGCTTAGAAGGCAGAGTGGGAGGGGAAGAAGATTTAGGTGGAAAGGGGGGGGGGGTATTCCCGTTGAATAAAATGGATGTGAGTGTGGAGGTGTTCCGGTGCGGGAGAGGAAGGAAGATGGGGTGCAGAGTGCGGGTGCGCTGCAAAAGGGTTTTCGGAGACTGGAGTGAAGGCGGGCTATATTCAGACACCTGGTGTCAAACTCGAATAATAGGATTCGCGGAGAATAACTCAATTACTACACACCCGCCTCTATCTCCCTCTCTCTCTCAAACCTCTCCCTCCCTCACCCATCCTGTAACTTCTCTCTCTCTCAGCTGCCTTACCTACCTTTCTTTATCTCCTTCATTCCTCTCCCATCTCCGTCATTTAATCCCCATTTCCTCCCTAAGCACCCAGCAAAATCTACCCCTGTTTTCCACTATTCCTTTCTCTCTTCTATCCCTTTCCAGCACTCTCCTTTCTCTCTCTCCCCCTTTGCCAATCCGATGGGCCCACCCTGACCGCCGCTAATCCCGTATCCGGACCACACACGAAAAAATATTCACTCCGTTCCCACCCCAACGTACTGCCCAACCACTGGGAGCCTATCTCTTCCCATTCTCTTTACTCGCATGTTTCCTAGCCTAATTATTAAAATCCAAAGTTTTCCACCATATTGAATCCTGCTCCATGGCTCTATTAATCTTTAGAAATGGGGTGTAATTCAGATTTAGGAAAAAGAATAATTAAATGACGGGGAAGGGGATGAGTGAAGGAAAAGTAACGTCATCGTTTTGTTGTCACGTCATCTAGTCCATTGGCAGCTTGAAGGCTGAATTTTCCGAGAAAAAATTGAAATTATTGACAATTCATATGCTTGCATAAAATTTTTGTTGATAACATAAATACAAAGGTAAATACAACTCCTGGGCCTTTTTGCTGATATTGTAAGATTTTATAGGAACAATTAAAAAAAAGTTCCTCTTAATGGTAATTTCAATGATATATCACGAGAAGACAAAAGAGATCATGAATATATTTTTGAAATGTTGTAATTGATACTGAAATACACGTACAATGAAAAACTATGCAGGATACACATTTTATCGTTGGATCGAAAGTAATATTTTCTTTAGAGCAGAATAAAAACAGGAAAACCTTCAAATTTTTAGTGATCTTTCCTTTAAGACTCATCATTCCTATCGTTTTTTTATTATTATATGACCTTGACTACGGTCAAAAAATATAATTATAAGCGCTGGAAACGATCGAGAGATTACGCCAACGCAACTTAAATTTATCACTTGTACGCTGTTCTAATTTTGCCTATTGGCTATTATTTTTCAGATTGAGTTTAAACGCATTAATATGGAACATTTCAGTTCAACGGTGAAGTCACGAAATAAATAAATAAAATCATTAGTTATCCTTTGCGATTCCTGCGTGTGCTATTTTTATTTCCAGAAAAATAATAATTAGATTTACTACAAAACAAATATCACGATCCAGCAGGCTTACAATCAATTTCTTCCAGCAATATTTGTCACATGAAACAGTGAAGAAATTGAATTAATAATGTTCTATGTTTCGTGGAGATCAAATCAAAAACATTTAGGAAACTCCAAAGTTCAATTAGCCATGAATTGAGAATGAACAACATGAAATATATGGTAAATAATATTAGCGAAAAATTAGGGTAATTGTCAGCAAATGAAAGGTAATTAAGGATATATAGATGGTTTGGTGGTAATGCACCCGTATTACATGTCCACGTTCTGGGAGTTAAAGTCCAAATTAACTTCGTTCTCGTAGGTTTATTAAATGCCAATGATTATGTATAATGGTCAAGATCTCAAAATAATCCAATACATCTACTCTAGAAAATACTAATATTGAAGGAACTTAACTAAGGATAACTAATCTAACACAATTTCAAAGCCACAGGTAAAACGTTAATTAGTCCCGAAAGAAAATTTCGTTCATCTCAGGTTTTTACATAAATTGGACAATAATATATTTACATGCAAGTTTATCCCTCGCGTGGAGTGTGTTTTTGCTAACTCGTAACTCTTACGTTGCGGTGATGGTTTTTAGCTTTTAAGTATGTTTAAGTTAAAGTAATAGGCAAACCAAAAAGTCAACACAGCTTATTTTAAGAAACTACTTTTAAAATTGACATGCGCAAATTGGACAAAAATAATACTTATATAAAATAAATGAATCATATTATCTATTTAGGTTGAAGGAATCCAGTAGACGGGAAAAGAATCTAGTCCAGAGATGTGAGCTAGAGAAAAATCAAGAAATCCCTTTCATGGTCTTCGTAATATTTTCAGGAAATAGGGTGCAGAAATAAGCCTGAATAGGAGGAATATTTCTTTTTAGAAAGCATACCACCATAAAGGATTCTTTCTCTCTGCGGGAACACTGGCTTATACCCTTGCTCTCTCCTGAAATTACGGGCCCCAGACTTCCACATTTCCGTTCGAATCCTAAATTCGTTCAGACACCGGGCTACGTCCCCTGGCCAATCCGAAGGATTATGGATACGCTTTCTCCTATCCGTCCATTAAGGCCGGTGGGGAGTGAGAGATGAAGGTATTGCATCCGCCCGGCGTGGCTCTTCTGTTTCCCGAGATTCCGATGACGTGAACGAGCCTTGGCTAAATGGTTCCCCTCCTATCGACCACCCCTGTTCACCGCCCACGCCAGTTCCTTTTACATCCCTTCCAACACCCCTGCCCCATTCTCCTCAGAGCGGACCACCCACCACGCCAATCCCCGTCCCCTCCCCATCTCAGGGTCGGAGTGAAGCAATAATCTATTTAAAATGATAATCAAGCCGGATTGCTCCATAATGGTCTTGCTTTCAGTGTACCTCCCCACCGAAGGGGGTTGGGATGGAGGTGGAAGGGGCTGGTGAGAGAAGGGTGAGGCTGCGGGGAACGGAATTGGGGGAGGCGGGAAACAGAAGGGTGGATAGCATCATAGCGGCCTGGTCGGAGTGTGATCAAAAGGGTTTTAATTCAAATTTAATTGCATGAATCATTGTGAATCTCATAAAAAATCTCTACTCATTGCTACTAGGTCCTAAATGGTCTCCTCAATTGTGGAGCTTTGTTGGGGGTTGTAATGTTTAGGGTAACGCATGGATAATCTCAGTTTTAAGGCAAAGGCCATCGGAAGATAAAGAAGGAACATTCAAAAGAGGGCTGCTCATTAGTTTTACGACCTGAAAATCAAAGTGTTCGGCAGAGTACATATCACACTTGTGATCTTCTCAGAAAGCCTCATCTATTCGTTTAACCGATAAGCAATTCCAATGACACTTGCCGTGAAATGGTGCCGTCAAAATCGCACTTAAAAAATCAAGTGCAGCCAAATAAAGAAGAATCAAATCATAAATAAATTTTGGAATTAACTCAGTTGCTTTTTACAAATCTCGACTTCAAAGTAAAAAATAGTTGTGATAAAAGCGCATGCTTGTCAAAACTTTGGAAAAGTTTCACAGAAATCACTTGCAAACTAAAAATGGATATCCCTTTCCAAAGCATTCGAGGTTGAAACATTAGCTTTTGTCTCGATTTAAATTCTAATTTTGAATAAGACATCTGATAGTTTAGAAACCTGATTGCACAAAGAAAATTAATTTAATTGAAGTCTATAGATTTTCGATTGAACATATCCGATATTGGTTAATTTATAGTTCATTTAATTTAGAATTTAGTTAATTACTATTCTGTTATAAATTCTCTAAAATTAGTGGAACCATTGAATTAAATTATTCACCCTCCAATTTGAATAACTCCACTTGTGTGAAGAAAGTTTGTAAAATTGATAAACGAAATGCTACAATTTCGAAGTGTAAAAATCAATTACCTTGACTGGGACTCAAACCCTGATTGCTTGATGCCAGGATTAGAATCTTTATCGTCGCGGTGTCTCCCTCAGATTCTTTGAATTGAATTAATTTAATTTTCTTAGGACACTTACGCAAGGGTTATTGAGGATTTTAGTCACTTCGGTGATGCATTTTATGTATCTCAGTCTGAAAAATATCATCTGCTTAATCAACTCTCTCTTTGAAACTACTTTAGGCATGCCTCTTCCTTTCAATAAGTTGTCAATTTTTAAAGATGGTTTTAGGGCGTTGCATAGAAATGTAAAATCAAAGTTTCAATCCCGCTCCACCAATGATTTCACATATTGGTCAATACAAGAGTCTTGTAAATGAAAAATGAGGTCTATGGTAATTTGTCATACGTAAAAGGAAATGAGCATTTTGTGCATTTTAACACACATTTAGCGTTCTTCTCGTGAGGAGGGACACATTCTCTTGAAATTCTCCAAGAGATTATTAAAAAATACCAACAATCCGCAGAAAAATACACTTATAGAGCATCAGGCAGGGCACAGGGTTAAATCCAAAAACTTTCCCAATATAACGTGGTCCTTTGCATTGAACAGTAGACTACCCCAGCCTTGCATGTATTAAATCATCTCTCTCTATTATAAGAGCATTATTAATAAAACTTTTGCCGGAGGGGAATGAGATAGAAAGAGAGAGAGAGAGAGCTTGCCGAGTGAGTGTATCAGCGGGATGGGATATACAAGGTGAAAAAAAATAAACTCCACGGCTGATCACGTGCTTCTTATCTCTTCCACCAGGTGGCATTCCGGTCACGCTCCCGTTCATGGCGGCGACAGATTCATGGAAGTTCCTCGGAGTGTTCTGCTTGGGAAGAAGGGGGCGGAGGCGAGCGGTTTGGTGGCAGGGAGGGGGAAAGAGAAGGCTGAAGACGAAGGCTGTCGAGAGAAGGGGGGAAAGAGAAGGAGGTGGATGGAAGAAGACTCCTCTCTGCCACCTACCACCCCGCTCTCCGAAGGTAAGTTACGGTTAGGAGTTTGGAAGCTTTATTGCTCCCCTTCACCGCTTCAGCGCCGACTACGAGAGTTGGCATGTGCACTAGATGAGGGCGGGAGGTTGTGTGTGGAGTGTATATAAGTGGGCCCGAAGTATTCGAGCGATGTATTGAGCCGTGCTGATCTCGCTCGGGAGGTTGGATGGGGGAGGAGGGGTCGCGCGGAGGTTCGAGGTGGGGGGGATGTGGGGGACTTGTCAAGGGATGGAGGTGGGGGGGAGTTGGGCGAATATAGGTGGCGTGGGGGAGGACCCCCGAGTCGTGTCCCCTGAATTTTGATTCGTTTCGTCGAACCCGATTGTGTGTTCAAGGGGGCATCGGTGAGGGTCTGAGGGGAGAGAGGGGGCCGTGGGTGGCGGTAGTGCAGGAAGCTAAGGTAGGGAAAATGAGAGCCGAGGCGCGAGGGTGGAGTTGCTATATGTATAATAACCTCGCTCTTTAATCTGTAATGTACGCCCACAATTCCGCAGTTTATATATATACATATAGTAACCGCGGAATTTTGAGCAAACTGAGTTGTCGCCGTCTTAGAATCGCGACAACCTTCCGGGGCGCAGGCCTACCAAAAGAACGCCGTGATGAGTTTTGCCGCTTTTAGGCAATACGCCGGAAAAATATCAACGATTCTCCCCGAAAGTCACCGTTTTCCACGGGTATACGATTGCACGTGACCACTAATGACAGCACTGAGCACGAGGAAGGCATCCCTGAGATTATTCATGGAAGACGCACGCTCGAAAGAAAAACATAAGAGTCCATATGTTAGTGAGGCGCGTAATGAGAAAAAATGCACCCTAACTTTGTAAATGAACCTCTTTAGTTACAGAGGGCAGTCATAAAATTATAAATAAAATACTCAAAGCGGGGTTTTAAAATTGAAAATAAATTACCTACGTCGGAATGAATTTTACCCAGTAGACAACTCATTTCTACGTACTAAACTGATGTTTTGCGAGCCTCCCTCATCAGGAGCCATATCTTACTGCCATAGTTTCAATTTAGAAATGAAATATTTATCAACATGCCTAAATTTTTGTAGTACTAGAAATGACACACGCTCTCATAACGGTTCTATCAGAAGAAAAATTAATTATGCTCATCACAACAAATGGAATCCAAAAGTTTAATTTGATATTATCGTCAAATCAAAAGCTAAGAATTTTTGTAGTTATTTTCTCATAAAATTAGATGAAATAGAATTTATCTTCATGAAAAAATTAAAATATTATATGAAACGTAGAATGGCGTTGGCACAAGAAGGACTCATTGGACTCCAGATCAAAGATTTCGGAATGAAAACGCCAAAGTATGGTCAGGTTTAACGCTTGAAGAAATAATTTTTTAAAAGGAAAATGGCTCATATTAAGACTTTTACTGAGGGAATTTTATTTTTGGGAAGGTCTGTTAGACACTGGCAAGTGTGAATAAAAGCACGTAGCGAAGCGAAAAATTCAAAAGAGTAATAATAACCAAGAAGTAATAAAATTATGAATTATACGATTACCTATCACAATTTAGGCAAAATGGCAGAGGAATGAAAAGAAAATACTTTCATATACCGGGAGGCTAATTAGACGCTAATTATCATGATTCCATATGGATTTTCTAAAGTAGTTTTAGACTTAAGCCAAATTTGTTTGAAAAGCCAATGTTCAACAAATCATAAAATCATTTTTATCCTTGAGCTTGTACGACATTTGCTGATGTTTTTGTGGTTTTAAATGAGATACTGTTTGGGTTTCCAAGAGTCATCTTTTACGCTAAAATATGCGTAAACATGCGTGTACATGCCTATTAATACTTAAACAAATAAAGGTAGAGCAGAGCTCACTGACGGATAATTAAAATTATCAACAACTGAAACAAGTCTTTGAATTGTGGTGGGCTTTTCTCAAACATCATTTCCCAGCAACTGTTTCAATGGATCTATTTAGTTCAAAGATACAGAAATCCCGCATCTATTGATAATACTAAAATATTTGATTAAAAGTTTAAAAATTACCTTTTAAAATACCTTTGCTTACTCCAATGCTGCAAGTACGCTACGCACTGCTTAAGATATAGAACCAGTTTCACGGAAATTCGATGAAATAAATAATTTACGCCAATTTCGGATTTTGTGTTTTGCATTGGTTGAAAATGCACGCAGAATCGAGATCAAATTACCTTGAAAGAGGTTTCGCCGTTCCCTAATAAAGTAGCGTATCTCTCAGACTATGCCTAATTCAGAGGGAACAAATGTACCCGGTGATTAAATCAAACTTCGTCGCTCTGTACCCATCCCATCGTAAAGATACAGAGAGCAGACCCACGGAACGAACGTTCGTGCCCAGGGAACGCACATAGGCCACCCGATGAAGGGATCCGTCGGGGGAGAGAAGTAATGCAAATCTACATCCATGGCTACAAAAGAGAGTCCCATAACATATACAAACCATTGAGCGTGCTGGGTATTGGAAATTCTAAGCATTTTCATATACATTCATGAGTCATTAGAAGGATAAAGGGAAATTTCAACATTCTGGCGAACCCAAATCCGTAAAATTGAAAATGTATGCCCTTTCGTACCAAATTAATACAAATTAGTCTCCGGAGCCATTCACTCAATTATAACCCCAAAAACGTGATTAACTCACCACGAGTAAGCGACAACATTTCGCTTTCTCACTTCGTCAACGCCCATGAAAAATTCCCAAGGTTCTCCTTATTCAGCCTCATCAACGAGGATCAGCCTCATACTCTACTTATCTGATCATATTCTGGCACTTTTAATTGAAAGAGAAATCACTGCTGATAGACAGCGAGCAATTTTCAATAGGAAGTAACCAAGTTTTACTTTTTATTAAAGTTTTTCGGTGGAAAATTTGCCATTCAACTTTGTTACCTTAATCTCAAGGCCTATTCAGTGGTTACCCTATATTTCCCTTCTCCAGTCTTCTCGATCTTTGCAATCTTCCTCTTCCAAGTCCTGATCCCTCATCATTAAAGGCTATTTATGATCTCTCCATGTTTCCCTTAGGACGTCCGCTTTTCATTTTTTCTGATGATGATCATTCAAACAGAGTCCTTAGCCATTTGGCCATTTACCTCGTTCATTATTCGAACATGGCCATACGCTTGGAGAGCTCATCCCTGGATTCTTTGTACCACTGATTCTTTTATGTCCATTATTTATCTAATATCCTCCTTTTTTAATTTTCTGACTTGAGTATCCTGAATCCTCCCCTTATCTCCTTCATATCCACAGATTATTTATTGAAACCTTTTCAGGCACTCACTCAAAATTCAGCTGCCCGGCCCTTGAGCCATTATACTCTTTAATATTTTCCGCAGGAGTTTCTCCTCAAATTCCATAAATTTCTATATTTCTATTTTATAGCACCATATTTCACATTTTTAAAGCTCCTCAATCCTGAAGTACGCTGTTTTCTACATCATATTTACACCTTGCTGAACGTATATAATTTAACTACTTAAATGGATTGATGGTTCTTTGGATCAGAGTAATATCTTTTAGATCTCCTCCTACTACCAGTTATTCGGTTTTCTTTATACTTACTCGAAGTTCCCCTTATTTAATTTAACTTTCAAAAACCAAATATCATATCACAGTTGTAGTCACTTAGTCCACTCAATCCTTACTAAATCCTGAATACTTATTCCCCTAAGGAAATTTTCTGTAATTATTACGGGAAAATAGACCATATCACATTCTAACAAATAATTAATCTATCCAGATATTTCATGGTTCACATATATTTTCATATTTTAAATATTATTTACGTCAATAGTTCAATCAGAGTAGTCTCATTTTCCAGAGAAACCTGAGAGAAAAATAATTGCATCATACTCAATAACTAAACTGCAGATCCAAGGGAATGGAGACAGGAACTTTCTTTAGCTAATATTTTTTTTCTTATTATACCACGCACAAAATTCAAAGATTGAATAAAATCCAATGGACAGATTTTGTTAACTACAAAACGTGAGGTTGGTGTTGATTTCACACGTTTTCAACTTTGAGGTGCTGTGACAAATTAATTGCAAATAAAAATAGAATAGAAAATAAATATTGCAAAACATAGAGTGAATAAATAAATAAAATAATAAGAATCAATACAGTGATTGAAAAAAAAACATTTTTCACCTGAAGTATATTCTTTTTTTGAAATATTCAACGGGTTTGATAAAAAATTACTGAACCAATAGTCTATGGTTCACTGTGTTTTATTTGAAAAATATCATCACATGCTTTTCATGCAATTGCCAGAGTATTGCGACAAATTAAGAGAATTCATAATGAATCACAGAGTTTATCAAATTTCATTGACATCTCATGACGTCCGACTTTGAATACTGGATACCTTCCAACGTTGATTTCAGTAGCTACATCATCCACTCCAATCCAATAATAATCTAAATGAGATAATAATGATCCCTTTTAATTCCTTCACAAATGGTCAGCATGTCATATTAAGCCATCGCAAATTCCACTGAGGATCATGTCTTTAACATAAAATACAAAATCCTTCGTCCAACGTAATCACTCAATTAAAATCGCACCATGTATCTCTCCTCTGATACATATATTTTCTCATCTCCCTCCCTTTTCTCCCCATATCGAACCAATCACGACCGTCATTTGACAGATGATTAATTTTTTAAGTACTATCAATTCGATTGGCGCCACCATAAATAAACCGATTTCGGAGGGGAACGTAATCTCGTTTAAATTGGTGACGCATATATATCACCCCCAATAATTTTTTTATTGAACTGAAAGAATGAGAGAAACGAGGGTGGAGGGAAGGTATTGAGGGAAAGAGGATCAGAGAAGTGAAAAGGGTGGGAGAAGGTGAAAAATGTGAGAAGTGGGGGAAAACGGGTTGGAGAGAGAGGGAGGGTTTGGGGAAGGGAGAGAGAGAGAGAGAGAGAAAGGGCGGGAGATAAGAGGGAGTTAGGTGGAGAGGAGGAAAATTGAGGAAATTGCGTTCCCTGAGACGGAGTCGCGTTAATTTTTTATAATTGGAAATCTTTATCTCAATGCTTTCCTAACTGCTGCTGCCTCTGCTAATGCCCCTATTTTTCTCTCTTTCACCTAATTTTCTCATTTCCTTCTCCCCCCACTCATCATGCAGCGGCAAACTCCTTCCCCTCCTAATTATCCTCTCATTTTTGCCCCAATCCATCCCCCTCACAACGCCTCCGCTCTTCCACTCCCGTACCCTTCACTTCCCTCCACCCGAACCACCCACCCACCCTTCCGGCTTCTTCTTTGCCTTCCTCCCGCCAGGCTTCCGAATCCCTCCTTCGATCCCCCACGTCATCACGTTAAGACACTTATCCCTCTCAACTACCCCACGCTACATTTACTCCCCCACCACCACTCCTTTCTGCCGCCGCTCCAAAAGACACCTTCATCCCTCTCCGACCTCCACTTTCAACCCCGTCGCACCATCCTCACCTTACCGTCTCGCATTGCCTTATTTCCTTTCGGCTTCTTTCAAAAATGCCTCTTGCTCTTCCGCTGCCGTACTCACACGTCTTCTTCCCCGGGAATCCACCCGCCCTACTCTCCCCGTTTTACCTGCTTCAAGTACGACACCCTACCTTCTCCATCCCACCCCTACCGCTCATCGTCCCACCATTCATGAGGATTCCGAGTTTCGAGCAAGAGGGGTGAATGTAGTGACTAATACTTCCTGGCAAATCCGAAAGGGAAAACGTAACGTGAGTTTTTATTTATATTATTATAATATAATTTTTAATAATACATTATACGTATAATATTATAACATAATTATATTACAATGTATGTAAAATTTTTAATACTGTCCCAAGAACCTAAATATGAACATGCATGTCTAACATCAGACAAATGTGAGAAACTTAAAAGTAGTGGTTAATGACAGACAGGGTTAGTATAAACAGGGGCAGTGCTCACTTGGTGAATTAAAAGATTTGGTGCATAGAATTTTGTACATTTTGGGGAAGTCTATAAAAACCAGTGCACCTGGTGCACTGGTTTTTATAGACTTCCTGATGATTTTTTCCGTAAAAGATTTAACTTTTAGTTTCAAAGTTAACGGCCACCAAAGAATTTTTATTTGACCGCCGCCGATTTTGCCGGCTAATAATTACAGCAATGGAATTCTTCGTGCATTCAACCGCCAAAAAAACCTATATGATTGCTAATTAAATTTGCTAAAAATACACCCAAATATCGCTGTCCTTCCTCTGCTGAAAGGTAAATCGTGAAAATGAAAATATACCCAAAATCTCTTATATTTATCGAACATTTCGATAAACTCCCGTCATTTTTTTTGTCCCTTAACAGCTTAACATTCCACCTTAGGACCAATGCATTCTTGGAGAATCCCTCTGGGAATCATGTCTTTGATCGGCTGAAGAGGAGGGGAACACATTTCACTGACGAGCGCGGTCCGGACATTTGACAGTCAGTTGTCACTCACAAACCATATTCTCTTTTTCCCTCCCGTCCCCACGACCTCTCTTTTCTCGTCTCTCCTCCCACCCTCCACCAAGAATCCTTTGCCATCGCAAAAACCCCACCTAACACCTCCTATGCCCACCACTTTCTCTCCCTATCTTCCACTCAAAAGCCTAGGCAGTATTAATTATCCAGTCAATTTCCTCTTTTAATTAGGCGTGGTAAGGAAGGTGGCTGCAGGGGACGAGTTTTCGCCGTTAAAGAGACACGAGAACGAGTTGGAGAAGAAGAAACGGTGAGTGAGGAGCCACTGCGGTTTCGGCTTTCGTCGTCGCGACGCGCCAAGGGTGGTCTTTGTCTCTCTTTCCCTCTTGTCCCCCTTCAACCGATCATTATCGTTTCTCCATTAAAAGACTTCCTTCGAAAAGGGCGGATGGGGAATACAATCCGGGACTGAAGGATAGTATTTTTTCTCGCCCCCACCCTCCGTCGCGTCGGAGGCGGGGGTTCGGTTACCATAGTGTAGGCTGGAGGATGAAGAGGGAGGGATGTACGTGGGGGTATCGGGGACGCATCGTTCCCGAGAACTGAGAGCTGGAGCGGGGGAGGATATTAGCGATGAGGGAGCGAGCAGGGGGAGATGGAGGACGACGGAGGGATGGGGTTGTTGGGGAGCGAAATCGGAGTTGTTCTCAATGGCCAAGGACACGTGTGACGCCTGGGTCCAGGTCCGTTGTTTGAGGGGTGCGAGGCACCACTGCGTTCGACAAACTTTTTTAAACCGGTGAGAGAACGGGAAGGCACCGGTCCAGTTGAATCGGGCACTGCGGTTTCGTGGCGCGAGAGAATCGAAGGAGTCAGGAAGGGTTGGTCGTTCCTCCGCTGCATTTCAAAAACTCGAGGGAGGGAGAATTTGCCAAAGGAGGTCGGTGATAAAAATATCCTAGACCTAAGCAAGCAGGTATGTGTGTGTGTATTTTTCTATATATATAGTATATATACATATATATATGTACAATGTATGTACGATATATATATATATATATATATCGTACATACATGGTTTATACAATAATATGAAGAATTTTCTCGGAAAATATAGGTTTATTTCAGTTATTGCTACAATGCCTCAAACTTCTTCAAATTACATCCCTTGAGCGTCGACACCTTTTTGCCAGCGGGCTTTCCACGACTCGAATACTGCCTGGTAGGCATATAGTATTCCGGAAGGTCCTTAAGG
This sequence comes from Hetaerina titia, assembly GCA_037158775.1. NCBI lineage: Eukaryota > Metazoa > Arthropoda > Insecta > Odonata > Calopterygidae > Hetaerina > Hetaerina titia. The sequence goes on along the minus strand of CM073773.1, from coordinate 83,825,909 downwards.
GTACGGGTGCAAGCTTCTTTGGCGGCACTTAGGGTCCCATGGTGGTGTCTTTTGAGGGAGGATTTCCCTTTTTGGAATACCAAATAGTGTGCTGTTGCCAATTCGGGATTGTAAGGGGGTTGGGGAATCGTCGCGAGTAGGTCTTCTCAAGAGGCACTCGAATTTGCTCTTGGTCGTCTGTCAAGACCTTCGGGACCAGTTTCCCGAGGATCTTTTGCAGCGCTAAATTTTCAGATATAATGGTATTCATGGTCATCTTTTCAATTCCAATACGATCTGTGATAATGGTCACTTAACCCACGGTCTGTATTCAGCACTTCACACACACGTCAGGAAAACATTGTAACCGATACTTTTTATACAAACCTTGTATATTCATTCACATGGATATTAGGAAGATATAAGGAAAAGTGATAGGAACACACGTAAAAGGCTGATTAGAGCATTGGGTCGGCAAGTCGAAGATCCGTGCTTTAAGTCCTGATCAAAGAAACTTCTTTACGCTTGTGATCTGCATGAATATATCCCATTGATTAAAGGAGGACCGAAATAAACTACGAAGGATGTTCAGAAAGTAACCTCCGTTTTCATGTAGCGTAAGAATTAGTGGTGGGATCCGAACGGTCGCTGTATTGACATACGCAGTAGATCAGTTCGCCTCGAGCTGCAGTAGTTGGAAGATCGCGCCGCTTGTCATTTGTTTACAACACAGAGTCAAAATTAACAATACGATTGAAATTCCCGCCAAATGTGAAGTCCGTTCACTGGTAAGGTTTTTACTGATAAAAAAACTTCAAAGCTGCTGAAATTCATCGGGAAATTTGTACGGATCAATTGTGATGAGTAACAAGAGTTATGCGTCAGTGTTTACGTTAGTTTAACAGTGAACAAAAATGTCCATAATATTGACAGAATTGGTCGCCCATCTGTGGTGGACAGTGAGCTGCACGTGAAAATTGATGAAAAAGTTCGTGAAAACCGACGTTTCATCTGAAATCTTTAGAAAGTTTTCCACAAATTTCTACTCTCTTGCATGGAAACACGACTGAAAAGTTAGGCTACTACATGTTTTGTAATCGTCACGACGAAGCACTTCGAGACGCCGTCATCGGTTGGCTGAGATTTCAGGCGGAAAAATGTTTTGCAGAAGGAATTTGAAAACTAATTCTGATATATGACAAATATTTAAATCTCTTTGGCGAATGTATATAAAAATAGTATAGACACAGTTTTGAGATGAAAATAATAAATGTTCTCTATCTATTCCAGTGTATTTTTTATAGCATAACGGAGGTTACTTCCTGGACAGCCTTCGTAAAATGAAACTTCAATCCGGTAACAGTAAATTAGTATAAAATGGAGAAAGTAGAAGAAAAACACTTTTCCAATTTTGGTCTGCTTAGTATTTTAAGGGGCTACTGACTCCGGAGTACACTTTCCCCAAGACACAAATAATCCTCACATAACACCTGGAGCAGCTTTGGTCGTCAAGACAAGGATTTACGATGGGACTTCATCCAAAAGATCACCAGACCATCAATTCTCCTGAATCAGGTTTACTTTTGCTGTAGGGTTTTGCCAGTAAGTAACAACGGCTCACGGCGATCAACAAGATGAAACATATTGTTCATAAAATAAAAAAAATATTGGAATGGGTCAAACTCACCCTTCATTATTTTATGTCATACCCGAAATTAATAAACACATATTATATCCGTATAACTTCCCAGATATGAGAGCCTTAGTTTTTCCAAAACAAACAATAATCATATTACGTATGAAATGTGTAGGTACCATTTGTTCAAAATTGGCATTGAATATATCAACAAGCAGAGAGCACGATAAACCTCTTGTCGCTCAGGTGAAATATTTATTAGTTAAAATGTAGCATATATTAATAACTTAAAACTATGTCTCAAAGAATATACTCTTTAATAAGCTTGCTAATAAACATGTCTTCCTTATTATGTGTTAATTAATTCATTCAAGATATTCAAGCTGTTAATAAGCAGTCTACGTCTACTTGCTCATGCAGTATATATGTCCAGCCTATTCCCATTTCCGTGATAATTAGCAGAAAAAGTTGTTAAAAATGGCTATATGAAACACGTATTTGATATGTGGAATAAACTTCCTCAATCTATGGATTTATTGCAGTTTTGTCATGATTTATACTAGGCTCCTGCATTGAAGATGGGTAAATTACCTCTGAATTACGATAAAAACATATCATGTTACTCATTAATAAAATTTATAAAATTTAAACCTATGTAAATTGGTAACAAAACTTTAAAATTTCTCAAAACATTAACTCTATTTTGGATAGTATTTTTTACAAAGATCTGGACAAAGACAAAGCTCTATTATTGATTCAAAAATTACCGGTTTAATGGTATACCCATTCCTCGGGTCATTTCAGATGCACTTAAAGTATTGAACACCATGCCCCTGCAAATCCCCATCGAACAAGCAATACATGAGGAGAGGATGATACTTTACGCCGGGATAGTTGGGACCGAACGTTGGGGTAAGCGACATGGGGTGGAAGTGATCGAAGAATATTTAGGAAGAGCGCGGACGTGCTGGATAGGAGAGGCGCCACGGAGGAGAGAAGAAGGCCTGGTGAGGTTTTGGCGGGGGACGGCGGAAAGGGAGTGACGGTCCGGAAACAAAAGGAAAGGTGCAGCGCGCCCGCGCTCTCGCATATGATACTCCACTATATCCGAAGAGCCGCTCTCGGGAAAAGGAGGATCGGGTGGAAGGGTTTCAACGTTCCCGTGCATAATATCGCCGGAGTCGGTGGCACAATGACTGTTTTCATAACAATGCGAGCTAGGGGTCAACCAATCAGGAAACTCCTTCCCCCCCCCGACCCCTCCACTCCATCCATTCTCAAACACTGTCCTCCCCAACCTCCTCGTCCACACACACACACACAAGCGCCCACCCACACAGCAGTGTATTCCAACTCTTTGGGCCCACTTCCTACTGCTGTAGCCGTAGTACGCGAATTTATCGACCGATTGGCTCACTCATGAAACCCCTTCCGACCAACACAATTCTCATCCCTGGTCACTCATACACACACCTTTATTCGCTAACGTTTGTACTCCCCTCATCGTCCCACCCGCACCCGATCCCTCTTCCAAAGGAGGCCGTTCATTTTTCTAAATGTTCCAAGCCGCCTCTATTCCCCGCTCTACTCCTCTCACACTCCGCTTCTCCAGTATTCATAGAAACCGGCCTACCCCGGGAATGTCCGACAAGCGGACGGGACTCGAACTCAGCACCTTACACTCAAGACTCTCGGACGGCAGAGCGATGGACGCGGAGGTAGGCGGGTACAGCGCGCGGGAGAGAGTATTCCGTTGGACGGCGCTGAACACATTCCTCCACCCTACTCCGTCCCTTTCTCCCTCCACGGCGCCAGCCCTTTTTCCCACCCTCGCTTCCCCCCCGCCTCTCTGCGCTCCCGTCCTCCTACACCCCCTCCGCGTCAAACTCGTGGTGCATTGTGGGTGTCATCTGCAGGCCTTGTTTCTTTGCCGCGGGGTCGGGGAAGGGGTTGAAGCAGCGGTGGTTTGAGGAGGGGGCGGGGAAGCTATCGGGCGGAGTGGGGGATGAAGAAAATTGATCGACGGAGTGGGAGGGAACGGGGGTTTAATAGAAAGTCGTGGGGAGGTAGCAAACTTTGATTTGGGCGAAATTACGACCGTCGCGTGAGTCCCTCACGTAGGGTGCCGTTCTGTGCCGCAGTCATTAATTGCTGTAGCAAAAAGTTAATTCCTGATAGACACAATCTGAACGTTTCTCTCTTACTTAGCCGAAAGGTTACATATCTAAATGCAAGCAGAATCATGCAAATGCATGATTCATGGCCATCAGTGTGTAGGAATGGTATGAAGGAAATACGTAGGTGGAAGGAGTTAAAACTACATGAGTGATTTAACCTTAGTAGAGATATCTAACGAAATTCGTTAGAATTCAGCTTAACGTGCCAACACATTGCTATATCTGGAGAGATGTGGACGTTGGACACTATCGACTACAGGAAATTACAGAGGGTACTCCTAGAAAGAAATACTCTAGAGTGATTAGTGATTAGAAAGCAGCAAGGAGCGAAGTGGGAAAAGGGAATCGAGGAAGGTTTACATTTGAAGAAATGCGGGGAACACCGCAACGGCTAATTGAATATATCCGGATATGAGATTAAAATCCAGATCCTTAAGTATCTGGGCGAACATTTAGGACAGCTAAGCCACCTTTTACTGCGAAGTTTATGAATGTAGTTAAGAATGGATCAAGAAATGAACCGCGTGGAGAAAAGTTCTGCAGGATAGTTAGTTAACAATATAACCTGGTTTAAACGTATTAATTTGCCTAGATACGCACAACGAATGCCGGAAATAAGTGCATGCTTCAGTAAATACTATGATATTCAAGAAAAGCCGTAGGAACGGATTCATCAACTTACAGATTCCCAGGGACGGACGCGAATCATAATTCAGTTCTTTAAATTTACATGGCTAATTCATAAGACTCAAAATGCAATGATTATATTGATTGGACAACCCAAAAATGAAACAATAGGAACAGAATAAAGGAATATATTTTTCAAGCTAAGTTTTACAAAATAAAAGGTTAGAAAGATAGAAGGGAGGATTGAATGGAAAAACGTAAACAAAGAATTAGAAAGACAAAAGTACAAAGATCTAATGGTTGAACGAAAGCGAGAAACTATTAAGGAAAAGGAAACGCCGTTGCAATAGCAAAGTGAGGGTATGGAAAATTCTTAGAGAACTGGAAGCATTGCACATCAAGATGGAAATACCGTCATGAACTCATAAAGAAAAAATACGAAAACTGCATAATATCAAGATACGACAAGAAAATTATTCGTCGAGGAAGAAATTATTCAGGTAAAATGAAAATAATTTATAATAGAACTACGTGTTTAGTGAGGGAGTTCCTTAATCATTATCTTTAGGCTTGGAGATGGCCATTAGATCCGTGAGGTAAGCCAAATGCATTGCATTGCTAAATAGAAAAGTAATCAAGTTATAAAACTTACTGAGACAACTCATTATTAATATTAGAAGCACATTCTAGATCCTCCATTTAGTATAATTTACATAGTGCAGATGCCTTTTACTTAATTCTCGAAGATCATTTTTCAATTTTTTTGTCATATATAGTCATTCTACTTGATTTGAAATATCCTTAAGGTAAATGTTTCATGAATGTTTCTCAAATTTTCTCTGTAGTAAAATTTCATTTAGACCATTATAAGATTTTTTTCAAAAATAGAATGATTTATAGAGTATTTAATAACATTAATATTCATTTCATTAACATTAATTTCATAACATTATTCCTCTAACATTTCTTGGCAATACCTTAGCGTACGGACCATTTAAAAATGAAGGTAGTTTCATAATAGTACGCAAAGAGTGACGCAACTTATTATTTCGATTGCTCATACGCCATACTGAATGTAACTCCTGGGCATGATATTCTTGTGTAGATCCTTATTTAGGCATTGAATTTGGTAACAATTTATTCATTTAAATTTTCGAAATGGTTAACCACCTTCTGCCAAAACTTTGAACTGTAGACATAGATGCGACGCAGAAGAGGATGTCGAGAGAATGAAAATAGACGGAAATGATTCCCAAATCTAACTAAGCGTTTCCCAGATGCGGAAGGTGAAATGTCAGAGGGGAGCTCACAGCAGCCACTGCCAACATGAAGAGATAAGAGAAGCGCATACATGGGTGTCTTTCATGTTGAAAACTGTTGGGTTTGGAGGCGAGTCGAACGAAGTGGTTAGAGTGGGGGAGGAGGAGTGAAATCAGAGTCACGCAGTCCGACGCCAATTACCAGTCGCCCTCCCTCTCTCTCCATCATCTCCTTCCGAACCACGCTCCTCTTCCCTTCCCCAATTTTCACTGCACACACCACACATACCCTACCCACTCTCCGTGGTATAGGGAAGGCGATAACCCAGTTCCGTAACCATTCATGGGCTAAAATCTTCCCCGCCTGTTCTTGCTGGAGTGATTGGCGTAATTTTAAAAGTGGTTTTCCGTAATCACATTTAGATTACCATGGTGACTGACCGCTTTCTTGTTGAGGAATGCTGGCTGCGATTCCGATCTTGGATGCACGATTTAAATAATGCATATATATATATATATATATATATATATATATATATATATATATATATATCTTTTGGACGGCACAATAGAACACAGAATAAAACAGATAAGACATAAAAGAACACTAACATTGTAGATTAGTTGAGCTTTCGGCCTACTCCGAGGCCTTCTTCAGGTCAGACACGTCCAAAAGTTAAATTGCTCTCGTGAGTACTTCCACATCATATGTATATATATATATATTATATATACCCACATACATATATATACATATACATATTATATATATATATATGCATACATGAATATAGTTATCAAAGAATACTGTATGTATTAGTATAAGCGCGCGTATATGTTTATGCCGGTGCACGCAAATTAGACCACACGGGAGGACTCTCATTAGACACATGTAAAAATACACTTCTAAAAAAGGTTGAGAGCTGTTTTGGAAGCAACCTCCCATATCGTGCTAAATGCATTTATGTTTTGGCCGAAATTTTTTAAAACAAAAACATTAATTGAACAATTTTTCTCCGTTGGATTTTGATCCGTGATAAAAAGAAATAAAGAGAGTTTAAATTTTCATCCAATAGTGTGTAATGCAATGAAACGTTTACCACAGGTTCGGAAAATTTATAACTAATAATTTCCATTTTACATAAATCAAATCAAGGATATCGATATTTATATATGTAATTCATAATAAGGAAAAATGAAACCACTAAAAGACTTATTTAAATAAATTTACCAAGTGCCATAATTACAATACATGCAGTGGGGAAAACTGTAGTGTTGTTATTGGAGTGGTGGGATTGATAAGGATTAGAATAACGCAGGCTCTAATAATTATGCTCTAATTAAATATGTCTCAGCCTAATCGGTACTGTATCTTTAGAATACCGTAGTAAATCTCAATACCTAATATTAACTAAAGATGCGGGTCAATAATTGCATAGTGACGGCACAGGGAAAGGTGCTATTCTTTCTTGAAATTAGTAATATGAGGGCTAAAATACGTCTTTTGTTCTTTTTAGATGCTTATTAATGTATCACACCCAATTCCGAAAATTGAGCCACATGTACTCAAAGCATAGCCTTTTAAACCAGAGTTATCAATTGACATAGACTGAAGTTATCTTCGATTTACTTCTTTCAGAACTAAAAAATATTATGCGTGTTTATTCATGTATTGTAGATAATTTTAAGGCTAGAAAATCCAAGTTTATTTGAAAACCGTTGGATAGGAAAGTTGAAAAGTGTAAATTAAAATAAGCATCATTCATCAATGAATTGTTGAATAACGCCGTTACACATGCAAATAAATTAGATGCACTTATAGTTTGACGCCATTTATATAAATTCATCTACATGACAATTTTTTATATGTTTATCAAGCTGGCCTTTGGGGCGGAAACTGTTGAAATGATTTTATATTTTGGCAAAGTGTTTTAGGACGCATTGATTCTTTCTCAATTAATCATGACGTATCTCTTTTGTACAGGTTTAATCTGTATTTAGTAAGTGTTTTCATTTGGATATGATTAATAGTATCTATTTACTGCATTATGAAAAGGAAGGCTCTATCTTCATTGCCTTACCTTTTGTTAAAACATTTATTATATATTTTATAAGTACCATATGAAAACTCAATTTGAGCTTATACTATTTATAATTTGTTGTATACTATCACACTTGAGTAAACCTTATCCAGTAACAATTAATTCAGAAACATGAAGATTTTATGTCACCTTTGTCATTTTTTACAGAAAGTAATAACTCTTACTTACAAATTAATTACATTGGATTTCTTAGTATGTTCCCTTATGATTCCTTAGCACGTTATTTACTAACGTGTACTTTCCGATTTCATACGAACTGCCTTTGAAATATTGAGCTAATATTATCAGAGTACCACGCCTGCACATAGTAGGAGACGTACTCTCTTCGTGAGAAGGGTCCACGAAGAGGGAAAATGAACAATTATGGCCGACATACTTCTGCACTTACGATGGAATATATCTGGACGGGAGGTGTCGTTTTGGTGGAAGAGAATTGGATCAGATCGATGGTCTACGAAATCTGAAGAGAGGGGGATCTACTGACGGCTTTGAGGTACGGAAGTGCCAGCCGTGGTTACCGCTGAGACAGAGCAGATGGGTCGGGTGCATGCGTCTCCGAGGAGGCAATTGGAATCCGGGTAGATTGACGCTGGGTTTGGGGGGGAGGGAAGTTCGGCGGAGAGAGGAAACAGACGCAAGGCGAGGGCTGCTTGGTAGTGATGGAAAGGGAAGCATAATAACCCTTTCAACCTCCCTAAACTAGTTTAATTACGAGTAAATATTTTTGCCCAGTCCATAAGTTTTACCATTCCTCCCTCCCGAAGTGATTCGATAAGTCCGCAATGGAACGTCCTCAATATTGTATTGACGGCCGAAAATCGAGCCAATGTGGCGTCCTGAATAATGAATCAAAAGCACATACTAATTTCTATGTGATCCATTGTATATTTTACATTTCAGGTGCAATGGCCTTTTAAATATCCAAATAAAATGGCCACTTCCTTGTTTTATTTCACAGCTAATTTAGTAAACTTGATTAATTTAATTATGTTTTACATTTAAATTTTCCCTCACTCTTATATTTGTATAGGTTCTTTTTTTTACGTATTTTCCAAACCTATGTTACCATGATGTTTGCCTCACCCATTTAACACAAAATTCTAATCTTAGACTAAATGTTGAAGAATAATTATTCCAAATATGAATCAAAAAACAGAAGCTACCACAGGAGGGTATGTATTTTTTTGTAAGCTTCCATCGTTAAAGAGAGCCGCCATGGTTTTCAAGACGCAAGTCAGAAGAAGAAGTGCGTATGAGACAGAGAAAGAGAAATTCTGAAGAAGAGAATCAGTGGTGGTGGTGGTGGTGGTGGTGGTGGGTTGGCAATACAACTTGCGTGGCTCCGCGTATTCCCGGGTAATTAGCAATATTTAAAAGTTGTTATTGCTTGAGAATACACGTGGCCACCAAGAATGAGCGACAATTTTGATGCAAATATGAAATTAACTACTCGAAGACTTAAAAAAAATCCAGTAGTATCGACAAAGGATTGAGAGGAAAAAACTTAACCCTTTCAGGTATGTGGCGGGTCAATCTGTTAAACTACTATCACCTGCATGAAAATGTTAGTGCTATAACAACTTAGTAAACCTAAAACAATGGATTCCCTATTTTTGACAAGTTACCCAAATTTAAGGATTAAAACATCTGCACGCTTTAAAACACCCAAACATAAAAATTAATGATACTTACTTGTCACTCATCGCATTTTAAATAAATAAAGCATATTCAAGAGTGCGATAATAATTTCTAATTTGTTCGTCAAAATAAAGACTTAATAACAACGTATTTTTTGCGAATACTCCTCAATCAGGTTTAAAGATTAGACAGTGATACAAATCTCCTTTTCTCTTAGTGATTACTTATTAACATTTTCAGTTACAGCTTAATGAGGAAAGCCTGCTCGGACGTGAGCAAGTATCAAATTAATCATTGCCAGAGGTTTCACAGTAGATACGTAGCGGCCTCATTGTGGAGAAATCTACGAATAAGGGTGAGAGTGTCTGGTCACCGAATACCTGTGTACATTAGTATTTCAGGAATTTTTCTATTCATAGATGTAATATTTCATGACTACTTAATGGAGGAACTAAATATAAAACATGCATTACTTTATTACTATTTCTGCAGGTATTTACTGGTCAAGGGACGTTTCTTATGGACACAACATAAAGCGACAACTCCCTTGTCTCTCTCAACCTAACGCAATCTGACATCCGACATTAAAATAAGCGCCTTATCGTTTCCGAATACTTTCTTTCTCCCTTCATCACGTCCAACATCCCTATCATATTCCTGCCCCTTTCTTGTTTCCTAACATTCTACCCTCTATAATAGTCTTCAACATACCATCGTCAATAAAAATGCCCTGAATTCATCTTTTCTGCCTCCTTTTGACTTTCAATAATCCTCTTTCCTCCCTACCATGCCTAGCATTTAATTTTTTGTTTTCCTTTCAGTCCACTTCACCTTTTTCACACTCACATTTCAAAAGCCTCCAATCCATGCCTATCATCCTACTTCAATGGACATGTTTCCACGTTGCAGAAAACTATGCTCCATATCAAGGTTTTGGCGAGCCTCTTCTTAACATCCCTAATCAGCGTCCCTATCATCCCTCCCTTCCTTTTGTGAAAGCTTCTTTGTCTAACGCAATTCTTCGATATGTCCCTACTAGCTCGACCATTTTGGCCTTAAATACTTCTGAAATGGGTAAACTGATCAACTTGCTCTAATGTTTGCCTACCTATTTTAACGTTTACCTCTATCTATCAAGCCTCATTACCTTTGTTTTACTTCCATTTGTTCTCATTTTAGAATCAAGTCTAACAATATATGTATTGGAGAATAACATCCGCTAAATTTCCGAAACTAAAACATACACTTAGGATATATATCATTCTATTAAACAATGGAAACAAGTATTCCTCTACATTAAACGTTGTGAATATTCATTACGCATCGTAAATATGAACGTAATTGGAGTTTATTTCCTTCTTCCGTTGTTGTTAGAGATATACCGTTATCGTGTGAGCAAATATAATTATAAATTACAATATTAAATAAATATGACAACTAAAATAGTATCATTGTTAATATAACAATTTTCTCATTAAAATACTGATACAGAACGTTAGTTCGTTTTTCTTAAACACAGGATGCATTAAATTTGTGCTGAAGTGTTTTCTCAGAGATAAGCAAATAAAACCATTTCTCATTAGGCTTTGAATTGCATTGGAAAAGGCAAATGATAAACGATGCACATAATCTTTTGATAGCATAGAGGTATCATTGAAAAACACCCATCGTCATCACGAATGGTGACAGCTCGAGAAAATGCTCCCCGAGGACAAACGCGTGCTAGGTACACCTTAAAACCTCACCATCAAGCAATCTTTTAATACTTAAGACGAAACTAACCGTAGACGACTTACTTTAATAAAGTTCCATCTTCATGTAGACCAAAACAAAATCACAGAGTAAATTTTCAGAATTTATTTATGAACAAAAAAAGAGTTTCGACGTTTCAGCGCCATCTTCCCCTGTGATGTTTTCCCTAACACGCAACAAATTGACCCCTCTATGTCATCACGCTTCTCCCTCAACACCTTAGAGATAACTAGTATGCTTAAAAAAGTATAGCACATTGTTTGATGACACTGAAATTCCGCAACATTTTTCGTCTTCCAAAATAAATTTTCAATCTATGAGCTCGGAAAAATCGATGTAAAACTGCGTGTCTCCGTAGCTGCAACTTTTTCATCCTAATTGGGCAATGCAGTCCTTAGTTTTCTTCTTTCATCAAATGTTGTGTCTGCTGCTATATTCCAGCTCCTGCTTGCTCCCCATGAGGCGTTCTTCATCCTATTTCACGGTTTCCCCTCATCTCTCTCCTGGTTTGTTCATTGCTCTCTTACCTTTAACCTTGCTCTCTTAGAGAACAAGGACGTCGGATTCGATGAATACCCATCCGTTGTACATATCCTGTCCATTGCAATTTTTTCTCTGAAAAACTTCAGATATATCGCCACAAAAAAGATTATATATCGTAGATCCTTGGTGCGGTAAAGGTTAATGTTTACGGCAATTTTTTCATATCTAGGTAATATCTAGATCACTCTGTGTTTGTCTAATTCACAAGAGTACTGTCTACATTAGATTTTTAAATAAAACCGGTCTAATATCTGTGATGTGGCTTCATTTTCTAATATTTCGACGTCCAAAGTTTTCGCGTGATATACCATCCAAAGTCCGCTTTTCATACTATTATGTACTGACCAAACTTGAAGTTTAACCAGTGAAAATACGTTCCTATAAGCAGTCATTGAGGGAACCAATGATTTCTTTTCAACAAATCCGATACGTATGAACCGTTAAAATCATTTAATTCATGCGCCTTTTCTTACTGAAGCTACTTACCTCATCTTGCATACAGGGTTCGTCCGGAAGATAATTGTACTGAGCTCAGGAAAAAAAATTATTACACTTTTACATATCTTAAGCTAATATTCCTTAAAATAGGACCCTTGTGAGTCGATACACTTGTTCCAGCGGCGTTTCCATTCCTGAAACGCTCCCGCGAAGGCATCATCGGGAACCTCTCGAAGACACGTCGTCACGGCCACTGACGGCGTCCAAAGTCCCGTATCGCGTTCCTTTTAAACTCCTCTTTATCTTCGGGAACAGAAAGAAGTCCGGTGGTGCCAAGTCCGGGCTTGTAGGGCGGGTGCGGCAGCGTTGCCACGCCGTGCTTGGCCAAGAAGTCCGACACGACAAGCGGGTGTGAGACGGCGCATTGCCGTGATGCAGCCGCCAGATGTTTTTGATCGCTGGTCGGACGCGGGCGACTCGTTTTCGAAGCCTGTCGAGCACTTGGACGTAAAATGCAGCATTTACAATTTGTCGTTCAGATACAAATTCGTAGTGGACGACTCCCCTTTTGTCAAAAACTGGGAAAAAATCAGTACACTTATTTTCCGGACGAACCCTGTACATGTATACAGTAGCATGAAATTCAGTGCGATTTGGTTTTATTAGTATTTCATCAGAGAGAATTTTCTCAAAAATTCAAGGTGGTTTCTGACTTGTTGCCCTTTAGATCAAAAGATTACAGAGCAATACATAATTAATATATGGTGCAACAGAATGGAAATGGCTGTTTTTGAGCCCTCTGTCATTCATAAATCTCCCTCCACGGCGTTAACCTTCGATACCAATCCCCATCCTAATGCCCCCATTCATATCTTTCTTATTTGCCCTAACCCAATGCTCAATCCCTTCCCTTCCTAACTCAATTTACTATTCGTTATTTCAGCTAGGTATATAGTTAAAATATTTTAAAAAACAATTCTACTAGTGATGACAGCTGCTCCATTGCGAATTCCACCGTGTAAGAAAATCTTCAATCATAGTATATCTGAGAAAAAATCAAGGGCTATGATAAGAACATAATTGTGACGAATTATTTTGGGGTCTTCTTGATTTTCAAAGAGAGTAGGTAAACCGTTTATAAAGATACAGGACACCTGAGTTTTATTACGATGCCGAGGGAATTATTAAGGCACAAAGTTATAATGCTAGATGCGACCACCGAGACAGAGTAAGGGAAATGGATAAAGTTCCGATAGAGTAAAGTACACAGTCTTCCCTCGAACTATAAGTAAACATAACACTAAATTGATATAATTTAGCCAAACCAAAATAAATTATACCTAAATGGATGTAGTTACGTATATAAAAGAGTGTTTTTTATATTCTATCTGATGCATATCCAAATGCACGTATGAACTGTTATCGGTGCATGCACGCCTGCTGACATTACATGTCCCACCACACGCCTTTGCATCGGTTTTCGGGGTATTTTATAGTTTTTAATATGGAAATATTATTATTAGGTAATCTACCGGTTAAGGTAGGTTTTTGGATGGACACAACTATCAAATAAACATTTTGTGACTCCCGACCTAGCAAGTTAATCTATATCAAGTCCCTCTTCATCTCGGTGTACTTCTTTCCTCCCTTCATCCCGTCCAACATCCCTATACTGTTCCTACCCTTACCTCGCTTGCCCAACATTCTCCCTTCTATTACCCTCTTCAACATTCCACTACCGCTCAATACGCCTTTCATCCATTTTTCCTGCCTCCATAGGATTTCTCTCAACAAACCCCTCTCCTCCCCCACCATTTCTAGTACTTCCTCATTTGTTTTCCTTTCGGTCCATTTCACCTTCTCCATTCTTCTCCACACCCACATTTCAAAAGCCTCCAATCTACGTCTATCCTCCAGCTTCAGCGACCACGTTTCCGCGCCGTACATACTATAGCTACGCTCCATATCAGAGTTTTTACGAGTCTTGTCTTAACATCCCTACTCAACGTCCCCGTCATCAACTCCCTCCTCCTTGAGAAAGCCTCCTTGCCTAGCGCAATTCTTCTCTTGGAAATATATTCCATGAAAACTTACACTTCAATAAATTGATCCTAATGTTATAACCACGAACGTGTTACCCAAGTTCACTATAAAATGATCGAGAGAACGGTGGGATGGGTTCGACTCAGAGAGTCCTGGCGTAAAATGGCTGCCCTCGTTCAGACACTTTTCATTCCGAGGGAGACTGAGTCTGCGGTGTAAGTCTATCCACGGCAAGGGAAGTGAGGTGGGTGCGGGAAAGAGCGAAGGTTAACTCGTCGAGACATGGAAATTAGCCGGCGGCGGGAGGTCGTAGGCGGATTGGGGAGGGGGCTCAGGGGCAAGAGCAGACTAGTAGGGAAACTAAAACTCGGATATTTGAACGAAATGGAGTATGGGAAGGGGGTTGGGGGCAGGAGAAGGAGGCACGTGGAGTAGTTGGAGTAATACTACTAGGGCTGTCTTCGTTTATCGGCAAATAGATTTGGAGGTATGCCTTCTTACAGCTGTCAATTTTTTTACTGTTCGAGAAACTGATCAGAGTATGTATTTCTATCGTTAGCTACCTAAACCAAATAAAGATATTTCATTGATTTATTTTGACTTAAATGAACTCTTTTTTAGTTCGTTGAAATACTTTTTTTGAGAGTTATAAAAAAATATGTAAATAAACTCCACATCCAGGGTTATTAATTTACAACCCAGAAACTCACTAATACAGTCTGTGACGACAATTTGGTTAAGTATATTATATTTGAGGTAAACAAAGAGTAAAATTTGAAGGTGAGTCGAAGAGAAAGACAAAAAATTATAAATATTGGAAATAAACGGAGGAACTCAAAAACATTTTGTAAAACAGAGGAGATTCAACAGATTGACTCAAGACGAATAACTTTGACAGCCACTAATTTCGCAACTGTTACATCATTCATAGCATAACTACTGAAATAAAAAAGGAGGTTGATTTGATAGAGAGAGCTCAGCTAGAGCGGAGAGTAAAATTCACACATCAGTGAAAGGGGTCCAGCTCCTTTTCATGTGCTGCTTGTGGTTTCCCAGGAAGACCTAGTACTCGGATATCACACTGCTTGGGTGAAGCTGAGGATACCCAGAGGCGTCCCCTCGAATCGATCCTGGATCCGTCGAGCAGTAGCTCAACGCCCTGGATCGCCTGGACTCTAATTCATATCATACAAGGATTGTATAAAAAGTATCGGTAACAATGTTTTGCTGGCGTGTGCGTGAAGTACTAAATATAGACCGTCGGTTTAGTGTACTCATGATCGCAGATCCTATTGGAATTGAAAAGATGGCCATGCATACCATTATCACTGAAAATTTGACGACGCAAAAGATCCGCGGTAAACTCATCACGGTCGTCTTGACAGACGACCTATTTAACAGACGAGTATCTGCTTGCAAAGACCTCCTGCAGCGGTATCGCGACGATTCCCCAACCCCCTTACAGTTCCGATTTGGCAACAGTAGACTCTTTGATATTATCACAATGGAAATCCTTCTTCAAAGGTCACCACAATAGGACCCTGTGTCTATTATGGTGTCCTTTGTGACGTTAAAGAAACTTGCATGCGTACCCTTCTGGACCTTCCGAAATCCGCCAAACAGGAAGCATTCAAGACGTGGAAAAACCGCTGGCAAATGAGTATCGACGCTCAAGGGATGTACTTTGAAGAATTTTGAGGTATTATAGCAATTTTTTAAACAAATATATTTTCTCGAAAAAATTCCCGATACATTTAACACAAACTATGTATGCTGAGATTTAATAGGCGAAATAGCACTGTGATTCTAGAGAGAGGAAACGGAAATATTGCCTATATAGGGAAAAGATTAAAATAAATGGTGAAAAAAAGATAATTTGTCCAGCCAAAATCACCTTCAATCTGACGAAAGAACTGCTAATTGAAAATTGATTTATTTTCACTGGGGACGAGAATGAGAATATATTGTAATGCAACCCTCTTTAACCAATGGCACCAGTCGAGACGAAATGTTTTCGTGAATAAATACAAGTTGATTATCCTTCTATGATTCTAAGACACGGCTAGAATAAGCTTTAGAGATTAGAATATTATATAAATGGCATGTACTGCTGAGAAACTTTACTAAAGTAAAACCCCCTTGAAGATTACATGAAAAATAAATCAACAAAAGGCCTTAACAGTAAGGTGAGGTTCACTACTTAGGTACATCCTGAGACACTATGAGTGCCCTTAAGACCGTTACTGGAGCTTCTAAGGGATAAATTACAATTGCTGGCCTTTATAGAAGTATACTATAGATAAAACAAGTGATAGAAATGAAGGAGTTTATGGAGTTCATTTAATATGGAGTATATGGAGAGTTTGATAGAGAATGGATAGCTTGAATGGCTATTATTTCTTAGATTGAAACATGGCTTTTATTATTCTTCTGGTACGACCTTATTGAAATAAAGTCACATTTGAAATAAATGTGTATTATGACACCGAAAAATCTTATCATTCTTATAAGATTTTTCGGTGAGATTCGGTAAGATTCGGTTTTATAAGACTTTCTTATAAGATTCTCTCGTTACATTGATAATAAATCGTGTAAATTTTAAATATATGCAATACTCCAATAGCTTCAAACGTGCAGCATATCGTTACCTTGAAATAAATAAGGTCCATGACCCACGCAGCTATTTGACGAGAGCTTTTAACGAAACGGACTGCCCGGCGTTGAACCTTCTCTATTTGCTGAATGAGGCCTTTTTCAATCGGATCCCATACACTACAAGTATATTCTAAATGATACCTTACAACAGTGTGGTAACAATGTTCCTTGACCTAGCTCTGCCGACAATACGTCAAATAAATTCTAATTTTTTATATGCTTGCCCGTAGACTTTACGTATGTGGGTTTCTAAAGTTAAGTCTTTAGTTAATGAAACACCTAGGTATTTCACCGTATTAACTACTTCTAGGTCAACTACAGCTAATTTTTAAACTAATCCCGTGGATCCTTTAAAGAAATTTCCCATCGAACATTTACTATTTAGTATTAAGATTTAATGGGAATCTCCATAGCGAGTCTTTATCGAATGACTTTGATACAATCCAAAAGAAATGCAAGATATAGGGAGTAAAATTTAATGAAAAGAATTGTAATGCAACCATTTCAGAGAGTAAAAATCATTCGCCTTGACCGGGATTCGAACCCGAATCCCTCGATATCCGGCCGAGTGCTTTGACCACTTAAGCTACCGAGACGTCCTCTTACACTCTGAAATTTTGGGGGCTTTTTTAAAGGAACAAGATGTTATGACGAAATACCGTACATACAATGTCACAGGCATTCGTAGTCGTGCGCGACGCGCCACAGTCCACGATGTTAATAAAGCCAATTTCAAACACTTAGGCTGTTCATACCTTAGACAAATTTCTATAAACTGTAACAGTAACTTTAACGGAGTCACCCGCTATGTGTGCATACATAATGCACACATAGCGGGTGACTCCGTTAAAGTTACTGTTACAGTTTCTAGAAAAAAATTAAAAGAAATACGTTTCGATGAATTTTTCGATAAAATGTATTTCATCCGAAAAAATATCATATAGGAAAGCGATCTAATAAACGTAGAATCGATAAACTATTTTAGTGACCCGATAACTGGGACATGTTCTAGGGAAAATAAATGTATGAAATCAGCGGAGCAGAAAATAAAAAGTTAGGATTCACAAAATGAATACTTGGGAAATGTAATCATAGGATTAAAGGTATTTATTTTAGTTTACTTTACTCAGGCTCCACCTAGAGTATGCTGGTATCTTCACGCGATAGACTTAGTTTTGGAGCTAGATCGAACACAACGTGGAATTTGGTTTACTTGACCGCGGGTTGAAATACACCTTGAATTCATTGTGTGAATTTGAGGCAAGTCACTTATGCTAGGATGTTAAAGGCATATTACATGCCCCGAATTACTATGGCAAATCAGATTAGTCATATAAAATCAAACATATAGATGGTAGAATGGAAAAAGCACACAACTGGAATCAAAGGTATACGTCGCTCAGCTTGAAATAACTTGGTCACGTCCCAAACCGGAATATTGAGGCGGTATTGACAAGAGGTAGCATTCCTGGTTGTCTTGCACTCCTCGATAAACACCTTGGTAGCTGTACTAAACATCTCTTTCAAACTATTTAGAATAAAAAAAAGTATCCCGAATCCATTTAATATAATATACAATAAAAATATTGAGCCACAACTGGCAAAATTAGTACATAGATAGTATCGCTTTTATGTATTTTTTCCAGGAAATGGAAAAATGTATATGAGACGGCAGTCGTAATGTGAATGGTAAGTATAACTTTCAGAGACTTAATTATAAAAAGGTAAATTAAATTAAAAAGGTAAATTATTTTCATCAATTGAATGGCTCTTGTGAACAAATAGTAGTTCCTTAGGTGCTATATTTAGTTTTTCATTTGGTGTAGAGCGTGACAATGAGCCACAAAGTGGAACGAGGTAGAGCAATAGAATGGAGACAACCCTTGACAAACGATTGAAAGCGCACTGTGAAAACAATCACTTGAAAGTTAAAAGTGAGAGAATCGCTCACTCAAAAGAGTTAGTAATTGAAAAAGCTGTTGAGGTCGAAAGATAAGCCTCGATATATAAGCGTTCGTCCTCCTCCGAGGAAAGTCCTTTTGAGAGTCAACGGGATATTGTTACAAAATAAAAAAAATAATATGGAGAGATAAACACGCATTCATTGATCCCCAAAATAATTGAGATGGTTTATTTTTACTTTTTGTTGTTGAAATGTAGTATTAAAAGCAATTCGTTTGTCCAAAATGTGTAAAAACCTTTCGAAAATACTGAACGAAACCATGCCTCTGGGAGAAAACGATAGTTAGTGCGTAAATGTAGATAAATTGCAATAAATTAATATTCACTGATAAAGTTACCAACATCATAGATGTATTATTTATTAGTACTAATTATGATTAAAATGGATGCAATGTAAATCTGATTGAACAATATTTATAATTTTATGAAATGTAGACGAGCATAAGGTCTGAAACTGACGCAAAATGCATGCTACAAGAATATGAGGGAATCGGATCGTAGATTATCTACATTTTCCTTCATCCCTAACACATTCTCAACTATCTGCTACCCATACGTTTAATTTTCGATTCCATTACCTTTTGAATTAAGTATCAGTTAAACAATGTCTAGTTATCATAAAATTAGGATAAAACGTTTTAAAGTAACTACATAAAGTTAGGTTTGAAAAAACAAATTAATAATTTTTGCCTGAATAAAAAAGTGAAAAGAAATTCATTTCAAACAAATTGTATGAAGCTAAAAAATGAAATTTTTATAAAGAGTATCTCTAGAACTGGTCCTTTTTGATGAAACGTGGTGAATCTGCCGCTTTAGAAGTAGGAAAGTGATTTAATTGGGTCAGACTAAAGGAAACTTCATTTACAGGAATTTCACAAAAAGAATCGATAAGTTTTCTGTTAAATAAGTAAATAAAAACTGGTGTCTTTAGTCCACTGAACTGAAAATTATTGTGAAATTTAGAAAAAAACAAGTTCATAGATATATGTGACTGGTCATATAGTTTTGGTCCTCAACGATCTTGAGGAAACTTAGTTCGGTCTGCAATGATATGAAATATATAAGGGAGCGCTCGAAAATCACTAAGATACGACAATCGTTTCATTTTACTTTTGTTCAATGAAGAAATAGCGAGATTTCATTGAAAGATCACTGCCATGAGAAGCGAAGAGAATATTAGGATAACTATTTAAAAGGTGCTCTGTTGGCACGTAATGGTTCCAGAACATTTTGGTGGCATGAGATGATTCTATCGCATTCTTTTGCAAGGAAGCGATTTCGACTTATAGAACACACATTAAAGAAGGTTGTTAAAATCTCACCACGAAAATACCCACGTTTTGTCATTGATAGTTTAAAATAAAAAGTAAACTTTTTTACTCTTGTTTTTAGCCTCTAAGGGATTTGATGATAAAAGAATTAAAATGAATTTCTTCCCAAAGTCTCTTGACCTGGCGCAAACAAAATAAATGTGATAATTCTTCTTTCTTTCTATGTTTCTCTTAATGATTAAACTTAATTCTTAATTCTCTTGTTAATCTGTTAGATTTTTGTTCATTTTTTAACCCTGTGGAAATTACTACATATAGTTTTTCATGAAAAATAAATTTAACAGTTGCTTCCTTTTTAGGTTGGAAAGCTCGTTCTACTTGTCACTAATATTTATCCGCAAGACTAAAAGAGAAATTAAAATCAAGGCTACAAAATACGGCTATAGTTCACACACATCTTTGCTATCAGCGCAAATTAACCCTAAACATATTCTACTTCCGCTGGGTAGGTGCCCATTTGATAACTTCCTAATTTCTATCTAATAGTCACAACAATTGAGAAATGGCGACCAGCGTTGAGAGTAGGACCCTCGGGAGGGTGGTGGTAGGACAAAAAGGGGAGATAGGTGGTGAATTATTAGAAAAAGGGCGGGGAGAGGAGCTGGAGCAGCCAAATGAGTGGAAAAGGGCCGAGAAGTACATTCAGAGTGGAAGGAGAGAATTTTTAAGGGAGAAAGATGGTCACGTGGCAGCCTCCCCACATTTTTTCATCCCCGGCTCCTTTCTTACCTCTCGAACATCTATACACTCACGCACTCACTCACATTCATTCACACAGGGCTCCGGGATACTCCTGCATATTTGATTCGAGAGTAGAAACGGGGGGTAGTGGTCGGAGGCGGAGGACACCGACTGCGGGAAGAAGGGGGACGGATGTCCTCCCCTTGTTTACAGACCGCGCGCGCCACTTACGCTCTCCCGCCCCGCTCTTTCTCCTATCCAACGGCTCCGGGAATAAGGAAGCATCCATTTCCTAACTTCCTTAGAGTGGGCGTACCCGCTTTCCTTCCTTCTTCAATGGCTCCGAAAACGCGCTTCCTCCTCCTCGCGCTCCTCCTCCTGCCTCGTCCCTCTCCCAGCGGCCGAAGTGACGCGAGTGACGCAGGGGATGCTGCTTGGCGGCGAGGGGTGGGATGGCGAGAGGTAGGGGGGAGGGGAGACTCCGGTGTGAAGGAGACAAAGGAGCTGTTCCATCTTTGAGTGCCCTTTTTTTCACTCCCCTATCCCCCTCCCCAACCCGCCCTCCCCCCCTTCCTTCCGTTTCATCTACGTTTTCTTATTTGGCGGTGGTGGCCGCCACACCCTTGTCCCTTCCCCTCGCTTCTCCCAACTTCCTGGGGATCTCGACGGTCGTCGAAGGGTGTTGCCGGCCAACACCTCCCGGGGAGGCGCGGGGGGGGGTTGGGAGGGACCTTTTCTCCTGCCAGAGGACCCTCATTATTGGAAGGAAAGAAAGAACTAATATCAGACTGAATTCATCGGGAAAAGTTATTGAAGACGGGAAGGGAGACTCACGCAGAGATTTTGGACAATGATTTCGTAATGTACTCAAATCCGAATCGATAAAAGATAAATAATTTTTTAATGAAGGACCCAAACGGTGGATTTTCCCTCGTTAACTATGAAACTGGGTGCACGAAAACTTATTTTTAACTGATGGGGTGCGTTTCATTTTAAATAGTCTTAGCTGTTCCACTAATGGTCGATTATAAAAATCACCGCTCAGGTCCTTCGGATAATAAATCATTATAAAATATTTGGATATGATAATAGATTGTGGGGAAAAAATACCCACCATTAAAATCATATGTATTTTGGCTATTTTATGCGATGGAATATAATAAAAACAGAATCATGAAGAGTCAATAACGACCTCGGTCTTAATGCTTTCCTTGAAGCTCATCATAATAAGTTTAATATTATAATAAAAGGAAATTTAATTACCCATACCGAAAAATCTGACTTTAGGGAAGAAAAATGATTAAAAAACTCGGGCGTTACCTGGTGAAAATCTGTTATCCTTCGAAATTTTGGTAAAATGACGCTGATTTTGCACATGTACCATAATTGTAATTAAATATGGGCACCTGAAGATTTTGCGCTGCAAAGAAATCATGGTCGTCAAAAATAGAATTATAATTGGAATATAGTTTTATTACACCAAAATATCGAAGTTATTCACGTCCGTTAAACTTCATTTTCATGGAAATTTGACATGATATCATGGAAACTGCGAAGTTCTCAAGAAACAAAAGAATCATTTAGTGACGTGTTTTTGAGGTGATTAAAAGTAAGGGGCAATATTGGGCCAAGTGCAGACATAAATGATTAAAAAAACAACTCTCATACCAACACGAAATAATTTTGGATAAATAATATAAACATCAGTTATTTTCTACATGCAAAGACTAATCTATAACACATTTGAAAAGAAATCCTCGTAGAACTGATAAAATACCTATCTACTTACCTATAAGTTTTATATATTCTCTTAAATTGCTCACTTAACTTTTTTTATTGCTTAAGTAATCTTATTAAGTGTGAAACTCTTTACTAGAAACTTTAAAATTCTCTATATGTTAATAATGCTTCTATGATTACTCTTGCTATTAATATTTATACCAGACTAACTGCAACTCTTGTTTATGCATATAAAAATCTTCTAGTATACTTAAGATGTAAATATTTTCCAAAGAAAAATCTCTTCAATAATCACATATCCATATTTGAACGTTCGGTTTCTTTTGTACGTTCGTTATCTATTGTAGTTTATTTCTGAATGGTCCATGTTATTTTTCCACCTTTCTGAAATACCAAGGATAAGTATTTTCGCGAGTTCTTCCATGTAAAAACAGGGAATATTTCCCCACATTTTCACTCTAGGAGAGAAGAAACTCCTTCCGGAAAAAATCTAATTGAAAATTTTCCATTGTCGTTGACAGCCAAATTATGTTTCATTTAACAAAAGAGGAATCCACAGAAATGAAAAGAACACGTTTATGGAGGATTTTCTTTCAAAACATCACATCGCATCGGAATTTCAGTGGGAATATTTATTTTTTTGCTAAGCCTTTAGTACGTATTTGAAGTTATCAATTGGAATGAAATAATTTTGATCACGCTAAAATCCGGAGAGTTGTGAAATATATGAAGACTTGAACAGCATGGAGGAACAAAATTAACTATCATAGAGGCATTCAACTTGAATGGCATTGGTCGGTCAGTTTTTTAAATTTTTGACCGAAGTAGATAAAATACAATAGAAATATGCATAGTCAAAAAATCTGGAAACGTAAAAATATTTTCCATTTGATGTTACTCAACTAACCATAAACCTAATTCTGGAGATGGTAAAAAAATCACACATTAATAAAATTCATTCGTTTTCCTGATTTTATTTTATAAGGTGGCAAATTAACGAGGGTGGTCCCATAAGCACTCGGCCTGACCTAGGGATGGCGGTAGTTGTCTTAAAAATAGAACTGTATTAGAAAGTATGCAATCTATAAAGCATATATTTCAACTTTTAAGACGCCACGTAGTTTAGTAATAGTTTGGCAGACATCAATAGTAAACATTTTCAGTGAATTTGTGAAAATGGAGAAAAATGGTCATCATTATATGATGCAATACTTTTATTTGAAAGGCCACAGCCTAAACAAAATAAAAGCTGAACTGCATCTACCCAGGATGAGTCTGATTTTTCGTTTACAACATTAAAATATTGGGTAGCAGAGTTTAAACGAGGCCGTACGAGCATCGCAATGGTCGACTAAATGAGGTGACGACTCCAGAAATGGTGAAGAAAATCCACACAGTGATACTGGATGTTGGTCGACTGAAAGTGCTCGAGCTAGTAGTTGTTGTATGTATTTCAAAAATTATGGTGCATTGCATGTTAACTGGAAATTTGGACATGAGAAAGATTTGTGCAAGATGGGTGCCACGCTTGCTCAAACTCGAGCAAAACCAGTGTTGTGAAGATGTTTCAATTGAGTGTTTAGCAAAGTTTCACAGCAACAAAGCAGGATTTTTCGCCGGTACATAACTGGATGAAACATTACTTCACACCCGAGGCGAAAGAACAATCAAAACACTGGATTTAAAACGGATAACCGGCTCCGAAGAAGGCGAAGACCGTTTCATCTGGAGGCAAGGTCGGTTTTTTGGGATGCGCGTGGGATAATTTTCATTGACTATTTGGAAAAAGTGAAAAATATCAACTGCGGGTATTGTGCAAACATATTAAAACGTTTCAGTGAATAAATCAAGCAAAAGAGGCCGGATTTGGCTAAGAATAAAATGTTTCATCAAGAAAATGAACCAGCTCACCAATCCGTTATTGCAATGGGCAAAAATCATGAATTAAAGTTTGAATTGCTACCTCATGCACCATTCGTGAGGAAGTGATGTCGGCAGTTAATGGCTATTTTTAGGAGCAAGACTAAAAAATAAAAAGGGTATCGAACTTATTGAACATAATAGATATATTTTTTTCCAAAATGTTTGCGTTTTCTTTGTTGGGTCGGGTACTTCTGGGACCTACCTCGTATTTTAAGTGCACTGTTGACTAGACAAGGTTAGTTGCTAAAAAGAAAGCTTAAATTATTATCTCCCAACTTCCATAATCCCCTACAGTGAAAAAAAGAGATGTTTTTTTGCATCATATCTTTTCAAGGCATAATTCATCATAACTATTATATTCTACTATCTGAAAAGTTCTAAATTTACATTTACATTTGCCTAAAATGATAGTGTTTCGTCCCAATCTAATGCCGGAAATTACTTTTCCAGGTATTTACGGTTTGGAGAAGAGCCGGGGAAGTTTGGGATTGAAAGCATTGAAATTTAATATATATTCATACAAAATACCACAACCGGTTATGGTAAAGGGAAGAAATATGCACTCTTAAAAATATTACTTTCCCTTTAGGTAACTTTGGACCCAAAGGAATAAAAGGGAAATAATTTACACTAACTATCTTCTCACGAAGAATATGAAGGAAAAATGTAAGAGCGCTAGAGTACATGCATACGAAGGCCATTCCATTAAGCAATATAGAAGCTTGACACTACACAAACAGTCGCAGCCTCACTGAGAGTTTTTTAAATTATTTCAAGGTTCAATTATCATATTCGCCCGAATAAAATGTTATTTTAATTGCCTTAACAATAAATAAGAATGGTGCGTTTTTCAATACGTAAGGTTGCAATCTGCAGGTGACACGAGGAAGGAGAGGTTTGATAGATACAGGTGACGAATATGTTAAACCAAGACAATTAGTCTTTTACCATTATGTTACGCTGTAAAGGGCCCTCGTTTATCAGAAAACAACACACAAACTCAAGAGAAAATGAAAAATTTAAAATGGGCGGTGGTGAACTCAAGCCATGAAGCCGTTGCTGAGTTTGCAATCGATTGATTCGACTTGGGATTGTGTTCAAGGATCTTCAAGAGAAATCATCAAGGACATCATTAACTTACCGTATAGGTACTAAAACAAGGTGGACTGGTGGGTGGCTTATAGAATTTTAAAGTTGGAGTTCATCACTAAGATTTGTGCAAGCATGATGCATTTGGTGTTATAACTTTTGTCAAAACATTTTTAACATATCTACGAGTTTTCATTACAATAAATAAACAAGCGACCGACAGCTGAGGTCATTTTCGCCAATAGTGATGGATGGGAATGGAGGAAGGGTGGAGAGAAACCCGGCGTTGGCAATGACCTACTCTTTACGAAATATGCCTAGGGGTTCACATCTTAACATCCTATCCGACGAACGGCGTATTCACTTAAAGTGGTCTCCACAAAGCACCTCAAATAGTGATTAGGATACCGCAGAACTAATAATCTGCCGTCTCCGGCATTCAACCCCGAGCCCTGTGGGTGTGAAAACTCTACATTGGCTACCTTACTTTCCGATCCCCTTAATAGTCAGTGCCATATAAAGTTTGACCTAGGAAATGTGTACTGGTGATCTAGATAAATTTCATAATCCTAGACTGTTGAAATTCGTCAAAATCAGTGATTGAAATCTGAAATTTGTTAAACTAATGTTTAACTAAAAAATAATATTGTAATATTAAGACAGTAAATTTTCATTCTGCAAGTATTTATTAACACTTGGAAGGATCTGACGATGATGCCAATGCGTCGAAACTCGGTTGTTTCAGAAGCACAAAATTATTTCAGTCGTTCGATATCTACGAATGATATCATCATGATATTGGGTCACCAAAAACATTTCAGAAGGAATTGGTGACAATTACGGACTTAATACGTATTTTTCGGGAAGCTTCTACATCATGAGCTTAGAGATCGTCAACGATATCCTCAGGGGTCATACGAGTGAGCGCGCAATAAAGAGAGACGACGGTGTAAAGTAACCTAGTGTGCCTTGCCACCTCTTAGCTTGGGTGACGAGGAGAGGAGGGGGGGATGGCTCGGACATTAAAGTGCGTCTTTGAGTCGGGAATGAATACACCCAAATTCAGCGGAGGGAGAAGGTCCGTCGTGCATAAACTATGAGGGACATCCGAGACCAGTGTAGGTCGGAAAACGAGTTATTTTTCCGTCACCAAGGGGCCAAAGGTGGGAGGGGAAGGGAGTGACGCGCGGTGGCCCGAATGGGGTAGGCTACAGAGTGGGGCGAGCGGAGATTGGAGGCGTACGTACGCTCCATCCCCTTGGCATCCAGTGATGCAATAAGGAGGGAGAGAGTTGTGAGAGGAAACGAGAGAAAAAATAGTGTAAACGATTTAAGGGTAGAAGAAGAGAGAGAGAGGGGGGGAAGACGACTCACGGACATCTCGATTCCCGGTGGAATGAAAACGAGATACTGGATGAGGAGGGAATTTAATATAAAAGGGAGGGGGGTCGAGATGGTGCGAATTCTAAGTGACAAGAAAAGTGGGAAAAGGTAAAAAAAATGATGTAAGAGAATGCGGAAATGAAGTAAGGCCTACAAGAGGGTGTATTTGTTATGCCAAGCAATCCAAGTAATTTGTTGGAGTTATTCCAACCCAGAAATTTTCTCTGCTGAATAAATTGGAAAATCATGCAAGTTCAACTTGAAGGAGCTTGGATTCCTTAAATGAGCAGTAGGTAAGGCAGTATACTCATTTAAAAACTATTATCTTTTGAACATCTAAGTTATGAGTAAAGGATTGCAAAATCGTCTCAAATTTTCTACTCATAGAGTGAAGCTTGGGCTTTTCTATCTTTCAATAGTTTACAAATTTTAAGGCTGTATATTTTCTCATTTTACAATATAAAATAAGATTAATTGGTAAAATATCTAGAAAAAAAATATTAGTAAATAACACATAGTATTTTGTAAAATTTTTTGCAAAAGAACGACTATTTCCGGAATCCTTATGAAACTATTTGCGGTGAAATCCAAATAAATACCATGTATTTTATGAGAGGTAATAAAACAATAAACAAAGAACAGCTAGTATAAACAATGACTTTAAGCTTGTAACTTTAAAGCAAAAAATGGAGCCGTAGTCGACCTGTACATTCTGTTTCCTAAAGTTCCGGTGGCGTAATAATAAAGAAATATTCAAGGGAACGGGAAGGTAAAAGATGTAAAGGGAAGAAATCGTCTTGAATCTCAAATCATTTTTGGCAAATTTCTGTCTAGTTGTTGGGTATAGGGTGGTTTAGAAATGGTGCACGGAAAATATTTCACACAAGTATAGACACAGATGTGAAGACGGCGTAAAATGCTAAAAAAACGCAAAAAAGTATTCTCAGAATTTAGTTTTTATATATTAAATACTGTAACACTACAGCATTGTTCACCGGAAAGATCTTCCTTCCACTCTATTTAAGGTAATTTCAGGTGTCAATTAACATCTGACCCTTATTTAATTACGAATTGTATAAGAATGTAGAGCGTTTAAAATACTGCAAGCCTTAAGAAGATAATCCCCACTTATTGAACTCTGTGAAAGTTGAAAAGAAATGAAAAATAAAATAGAGAATAGGAGAAAAGAGAAGAAGAAAAAACGGCATGAAGTTTCACTAATCTCTTCCACATTGAAATTCATCCATTACGGTCAATTTTTCGCTACAGTGCATGACCATGAATAGAACTCCATTAATCACGAAGCATTCTCGCCTAGGCCATTAAAACTAAAATTCTGAATCAAATTGCCAATAAACACAAAGTGAAGTTTTTGCCCAATACTGTAAGTAAATTTATCAGAATTGAAGGAAGACAACGAGTGAAATAAAGTTAGACTGGAAAGCTACAGTACAACCAAGTTTTTAGACATAATGAAGTGGTTTAGCTATGCATTTAGATTGCATTTCCATGCTTGATTCCGAATCGTAAAAAGACATAATTTTTGTAAGATCTGAGTTTAGGAAAAACTAAGTACAGTTTTAATTCCAAAGTTTGTTCTAATTCATGAGAGTAACTGATCAGCAGCGACCCTGTGGCATACGAAATTTACAATGTGGATAGAATAACAGATTTTTTATCTCTACACACCATTTCGACATTTTTAGTGTCTCCCTTGAAGTGGGTGTGAGCGTAAAAGATCAGGGAAATAAGCAACAATTGAAATTTTTAGAGTACCTCCTGAGTGATTGATAAAAAATCCTCG
Source organism: Hetaerina titia (assembly GCA_037158775.1). Classification (NCBI taxonomy): domain Eukaryota; kingdom Metazoa; phylum Arthropoda; class Insecta; order Odonata; family Calopterygidae; genus Hetaerina; species Hetaerina titia. Next base: position 83,797,147 of record CM073773.1, on the reverse strand, counting down.
AATGATAAAATTCTTTGAGAGATAATTTCCACCAAATCCATTTTAATGCATGTGAATTAAAATAGCGAAGGTAAACGATTAAGAAATTTAGTATGTTCAGCACAGCCCTTTTATCTTCCGCTGCATTCAACAAGGAAGCCGGTTATTTAAGATCAAAAATAAAAGAAAAAATCTTGACATTAAAAACATCTCAGGTAATTTATTAACGCCTGTTGTGATGACTGAATAGATTGGGTAAGAGTTCTTGAAGAACCTTTGAATATAGCCGCCTCCAAGGAAATTAATCTGAAAATTGGTTTGTCAATAGAGTGAGAAGTATCACATTCCGAGTATTAAGCCTCACAAATAGTAAAGGTATGTTAAGTTCGTAATTGACTCCATGGTAATGACTATTTTGTTATTAAAACGGCTATTAAACTGGTGATAAAGGGATATAAGAAAAACACAAATTTGCACTTTTTCACCTATTTATTGGTAACGTACCATGCGTTTCGACTCACAGAACCATCCTCAGGTACAAGACAAGAGCTCCTTGTGATACTCGTTGTATGTTACCAATAAACCTGTAAAAGTGCAAATTAGTGTTTTCTCATGATGATGAACTTCCACTACATCTCGCCTGAATCTGTTGAATGGAGAAAGGGATAATTGAAACGGTACGTGGATGATTCCTCATTAATATTAATAGATAATAAAAACCACGAGGGCAGACCTTGTACCATTCAATGACGAGAGCTAGGCATTCATAATACTTTCAGACCAGTATCGCTAACAGATGAAAGAATACTTCAGTTGCCTATGTAAAGCAAACGACTAAATCCATTCATTTGGAGAATAATGGTAAAACTTAGTGAGTTTGTGCAAGGAAGAGGCATTACTGCTAAGGAGAGGGTGTGGGAGGAAGGCAGGCACATAAAGGAAAGACTGTGCGACTCACGCCACGGGGGAGGAGGGCGAAGGCATAGGGGTTGGATGGGGGAAAACCACCCTCTCCTCTCATACGCTTCGAGCATATTTATTTCCATTCCTTGTCTGTCGTGGCTCGGATATGATTTGTCAGCGTGGTCTCGTAGCTGGAAAATGGGCCATCACCCGTCCTCTCCCGTGATAAGGTCCTAAGACTCCGCCCCGTAACATCCCCTACCCTCCCCCAAGAACCTCCTTCCCATCACTCCTCACGTCTTCCGGAGGTCCTCGCATCTTTCGCTCCATGCACCTGCTTCCCCCTCCTCTTACTCTTTCAATCCCATTTTTTTGGTGTTGCTTTTGCCGACGGAAAAGTAGGGAAAAGGCAACGACCCGCGAAGAGATCCGTAGTAATGTTTACTTTTCGAGTTAAATAACTTTTATGAACATTTAATCTTATCCCAGTCTTCTCCATCGCTTTTGGAAATCTACTAGGAATCGGAAAAAAATGTTCTTTGCCAGATACATTAGCAAATGGCTCCAGATTTACATTTCCAGCTATAAAAAAGAACTCGAAAAAGAAACATTTTGTTTCGCAAAGGAGCTTCTAAACGGTTAAGCCGTGACTTCATTAACGAAAAAGATTTTTTACAGTCAATTAAATTCGCATATTTACGATCTCCTGCAATTTTATTTCATGGCCTAGTTGAATCAAGTTAGACTGATGTAGAAAACAAGCGCCAAATAAGCTCTGAGTTAGATTTCATTAACAACCAGGCAGTATATAAATAGAGACTACCATTAGTTAATTGATACCTCTAAAGGTCAGAATATTTAAGAACATATATTTTTAGCACATATTCAACTGAAATTTGAATTGAATAACTTTAATATTAAACGAGGAAAACTTCTTTCAGCATTTAGAAAAGTCACATAAAAAAATTACTACATTAAGTTGAATATGATGTTTATATCCAGTGCAGGCAGGAAAATCATAAGTATTTGCTTATTAAAAGCATTTTCACTCCGTGGTACAAAATATACAGGTATTTTTTGTATTTTTAAATGCCTACTTCAATTTTTTAATGCTAGAAATTGCTCCAATCTAAATTCAGAATTTGAAATATTTTTACATCTCTGGGCTGTCATTGCCATTTACGCCTGGTCAAATACAACATGTATTTTGTACTTGTACTCTGTACTTGTACATGTATAAGGTAGATCACTTTGCCTTATGATCTCTAATACTCCCTAAATAGATAAAAAATCATCCAAGTATCGATTTCACAGAAACGTAATCGGAAGACCATACAAAATTATGCGACAGAGCACTCTTTAAGACGTTCTGAAGAAATAAAAATTTACATTGACAACTATTTAATGTTAATATTTATACGCAAGATGATTTACAAAGAACAGAGGAACGAATTGTCTCAGATTAATAGCAAGGAGATCAGGTAAGGCTGATTCGATAATGCTTTTAAAGCGCATTGTGTAATGTAGCATAGAATCACAGCTTATTAAACCTGTTAGTCTTCTTCAGGAAGGTCACCATATCGACAAAATTTGGCTGGTTTTCACCACAAATGTTGCAGATGTCTCCAGAAATATTATGGCGGGGTCGTAAAAACACATTTTTATTGCATTCTGTTGTAAGGCCTTACACTCACCGGGGAGCCGCAACCATCGCATATAGGAGGATCTTGGTTTTGTGCGAATTGGTAAGACTGGGTCAACGCAGAATGATCTATCCACGGGCTTCTGACTACAACTTTTTCCCGCTGCGACAGCTATTCTGAACGGAAGACGGTCACTCGGTTCCGTCAGACTTACTGGACCGTGCCGCGTTATTTTCTATATCTTTCCAAGATCTATTCCAAATCTGACAAAGTACATTAATGAGGATACAATTCTTCAACTAAAATTTTTGTGCTGTTTGTTTGATGTTTTATTTCATCATTGAAAGCTCAATTAATTGCCATTAAAGGATATTTGCAGCATTTATTTCCAAATGTTTGTCTAGAGCTTTAGAAAGTTCTATAGGTTCAAATCACCAAAATAATTGTCGCGAAATGATATTTGTATTGGGTTTCTGAAGAGTTGAGTAATATGTGGGCCAAAATATGTTATTATTAGGTAATCTATCGGATAAGGTAGGTTTTTGGATGGACACAACTATCAAATAAATATTTTTTGTAACTTCAAACAAAACCCAATCCAGCAACCTACTCTACACCAGGTCCTTCTGCATCTCTGTGTGCTTCTTTCCTCCCTTCATCCTGTCCAATATCCCTGTTCTGTTCCTGCCCTTTCCTCGTTTGCCTAACATTCTCCCCTCTATTACCTTCTTCAACATTCCTCTATCGCTCAAAACGTACTGTAGAAATATTTTTTTTTTAAAAGGCGCATTTATTTCCGTTTGCTAAAAGTAAATTGTACATAAAGAGGAATTATAAGTGGTCGTTTCCGCAATCTCATTTTTTGCAAGGTACTATATTTCCTGAGGTAACTCCACCCTATGTATTTCCTTTCAGGAACATTGATTAAGACGCACTCTAGTAGAAAAGTGGATCTGTATGCACTAAAGGAATTGAAAAATGTGGCGGAAATAAAAAATGCACATAATTTAAATTGATACTTTTAAAGTCTCGATGTGTTTGAAACATAAGCTAAGAATATTTCACACAAGAAGTAAATGGAACAGTGCTAATCATTAATACCCCGTCCATGAATTTTATATGAAAAATAAATGAAGCAAATACTGCAAATAACACTCGTAATTACTTTTGAGCTCATTTTTCAAAACTAATTGTGGGTACTTTTTCCACAGGCCCGAATATTTTCATCCACTGTAAACCTAATGAGGAAAGCAATTATATTTCGATGGATTTCTTGTGTTCGCTCTTCAATTTTGTTATGTGAATCCTACTCACGAGCCTCAAACTACCGCAATTAAAGATCATAATGCAATTATAATGGCGTTGATAATGCTCGAATGATGAGGTCTCAGGCGTGATGTGGTGGAAGCGTAACATATTAAAACCACAGGTATTGCAATTTTCCACTAGATATAATGCTATTGATGAAATGCAGATATATATGAAAATGCAGATATATAATGCTAGATGAAATGCTATTGAATGCACTAGAATGATGCTATTGTAAGAGCGTGGAAAATCGCCATAAAGCGTGACTGACATAAATAATGAGGTATCGCAATGGTCAATATGATGAATGTCACAATAATGTTCGAATGTGTTAAAACAATATTTAGGAAAACCACTTATCCAAAAGGCATCCTTGTATTTAGCAAAGTAAGAAACTTAATTGCTCAAAAACTAATACCCAGATAGCATTAACAATGAAATATTCACACATCGTATATCGTGTGCAATTAAAAAATTTAAAAAAAAGATTTGAAAAAATACCAAAGCAAAAAATTAGACGGGTGGAGTTTCATGTTAAGCCAATAGAATGGTAAATTATCACGCAAAATATAAACTACATCAATTGTTGTCAACAGTTCCCGGGTAGTTTAGAAAAATAAAAAAAATCAACTAACATGATGATAACCTTAGTCTTTAAGGTGACAGTGGAACTGAGTAGCGAGGGTAGTTATTGCGCTAACACCTAATTGTGGAAATTGAAACATTAAGGTGGGGTAGACAGTTGGTTCACATGCGGTATCAAGGTTATATTTTAATTTGACTTGAGTAGAAATTAGAGAAAGTAGGCTACAGAAAAAAAGGGCTCAGAGGGGCTACCGCGGATGAAGTTAAATACATGAAGGTGGCCATTGAATCAGATTTTACTTGAAGAAAACACATACGCATACTTTGCGGAGGGGGAGCTAAGAAAGTTGGCATTTGTCAAATGCATAGTTAGGAGTAGTGACGAAAAACATAAGAAAACGAGCTATTTTTCTTTAGTGAGACCTGACATAGAGTATGCGGCGAGCGTATGGGATCCATTAAAAAAAACATTGATTATATAATTGAATAAGGTACAGAGAAAGGCCGCTAGGTCCGTGAAAATTCGTATGAAATGTCACAAAGTTTCGCACACTGAATATAGAATCTGGAGTGGGAGTCTTTATATATGCGAAGACTGAGGGCTAGAGAGAGATATAAAGCGTGTGGTTTTGCATCTGACAATGTTCACAATATAAGAGAGACTGCCGAATGGATAGATTGAAGCATTCGTTTTTCCCGCGTAATATTACTACTAATAAAAGGGGGAGCATGTATGACAGTAATAGGCACACGCTGTCCAAGTAGGGGTAAATAGAATTATACATCCCAAAACGACTCCAAGTCTTGGGTCCCCCAACTTGCGCCCTTGTGCCAGTTGGGATGTAGGTAAATGTAGATAAAACCTATAATACGAGGATAGGCTGAAAAATAATGTACATATGCTTGTAGACCACAAAAAAAGACCTTCAGAAGCACTCCTTGTGACATGTGGAAGTAACTTCCCCCCCCCCCCCAACATGCATGCGCAGGTTTGAGGTCGTTTTATGGAAACGCAAGTTAAACAGCGTGCTGTCGTCAAATTTTTAACTGCTGAATAAGTGACTCCTGCTGAGATTCACCGTCGTTTAAAGGCTGTTTATAGTAACGGGTAGTAGAATTTCTTGGTTGCGAGCCTGGGAAAGCCTTAAGTGCTGATGAAACACGTAGCGGACTTCTTTTGGCTGGGTTTTTGGGTGCTCATCGAATTTATGTGATCGATTTGCTCAAACGAAGGGCAACGGTAAATTCTTCTCAGTATATAGAGACTCCAAAACACCTCCGACGTCGAATTTATCGTGTTAAACGCAATCTGATGCCAATAATCTTTCAACATGACGACACTCGTCCGAACACCTCGCGCGCAACTAGAGAGGCTCTGCGAAACCTGAAATTTGAACTGATTCCACTCCCTCCTTATTTTCCAGATCTTACGCCTTAGGATTTTTTTTCTTCAATTCAGGCGAAACCTCAAGGGTAATCATTACACCTCGGAAGATGGGGTAAAGGCAGCTATCAAATCCTGGATTCGAGAAAAGTCGGAAGAGTTTTTCAGTGACGAATGAAAAACTTGTTACACGTTGGGAGCATGTGCTAACGGCGACTATGTTAAAAAAATAAGGATATGATTTGAAAACTTAAGAATTTTACTCTAATTTCCTTTTTTCCCGATCTTGTTATTTGTTTTTGTTCGGGATCTACAAGCATAAGTGCTTTACTTTAAAGCCTAACTTCGTATTCATGAATTGTCCATCCGGAATGTATAGAATGCTAACCAGTAATAAGTGTCTGAATTGTATGTGTGCCTGCCCTCTTTTCAATATTTTCTTATTCTCTTTGTGTAAGTTCAGGAACTGCCACCTACGTAATACTCGTAATATGTGTAGGCATGTTGCATGAATGGTGTTTGGTCGCCCCCTTTCCACGCGGTTTTTGGGTGGATCGTTGGGTGTCATGTGCGAGATGAAATAGAGGGAATACATGTAGAATGGCTGGTGACCTGCCACCCCCTGCCACACTTACTTCCGGGATATTGTGTAGATGTAGAATAAACCAAGTAAAATGTAGTGGAATCGGAGTAAACACTGTGAACGTCACGTTTACCCGGATGAACCCCGTGACACGAAGTCCCATCCTATTCCTCGCTACATCAAAAGATAGGATGACCCCTGCGACCCTGACAGTACCAAGTATGAGAAACGAATGATTTGGGGGTCAGGAATGAGAAAAAAATAAGTAGCTGGATAAAGGGACGGAGGAGAGGGAAAGAAGGAGGGAGGAGACAGGAACGGATCTTCCGCTTATTCCTTTACTTCCCATTTGAAGTAATCGGATGACAAGTCCCAGGGAAGCGCTCCCCATAAAACGTCCGATTCACTTCAGGGCGCATCTCAGGACCCCCAAAACGCCCCGCGAAGCCGAGTTTGTCGTCCCGTTTATTGGTTTCGCCGTCCCTATCATATCTATCTACCTCTCTCCCCCTTTCTCTGCTTCCCTACCAACGTGTTCGCCTTCTCCTCCGACGGGGGCATACAACGACAAGGACACGCGGAGACGATGATGGAAGCAGACATGGGAGTGGGTTACGGGGGAGGGAGGAGGGCAGGAGAGGGCGGAGGTAGGAAGCGGGGGAAAATAATATAGGACAGAGATTCTCTTCTCTCGGGCTTATGTCACGTGGAGGAGGAGGGGGAGTGAGAAGAAGGCGGGAGGGGAGGGTCCGAACGTGGGTGGATACAACGAGACAGGGGTGAGCATTGAAAATGGAAGTGGAGAGGGAAGGGAGAGGCAAGATGAAAAGGAAATCGAGAAAACCAGCAGCAAGCATCTCTTCTTTCTCGTTGTACGAAGGCGATGGGGGTAGGGGGCCTGAGAGAGAAGGAGAGGGAGAGAAAAAAGGAGCTTAAGCCACGATTTATTTTTCTTTCCTCCGAGTTGATACTGGAGGAAGTGAACGCGTAAGCTATGATTTCTGCGTTGACAGGAAAGGAGGGTGGGGAGGGAGAGTTGGAAGAACCGGAGAGGACCAGCTGAATGGTTGTTTTATATGAGAGTGGTGCGGTTGGGATTAAGGGGTCAGCTGACAACCAGATGCTGGGAGAGGACGCTCGGAAAAAGACGGTACCTCGTCACAGTAAGAATTGGGCTCGCTTTTCGTTGACCCCCTAAAAATGAGAGCTGAATTTTTCTGAGCGTTCCTTCAAGGCTTTCCACGACGTGACATTCAATCTGGAAGCCAGGACTTCTCTGTGAACGCACTAAATTCACCTAATTTAATTTTTGAGGCAATCGGTCAAAGTTATTATAGACTTTTCTTGGCCGTTGGTACATACCCTCAAAACTTGCGTGCTATACTTGTATATAAATATATGTATATAGATATATATATATATATGTGTGTGTGTATGTTGCATATTTATGTGTGTATATGTATATATATATATATATATATATATATATATATATATATATATATATATATATATATATATATATGCAATTACCAAACGCAAATTATTGGGTAGGCAATAAAACTATGTATTTCATGATTCAAAAAAGTTGTTTTCCAAAAAAGTTAGAAAATCAAATTGGAAAAGAAGAGTTTCCTATGGGATATATAATGGTGAACTGAAATAAGATCGTGGGGGTTGAAAACGTTCCTTGGGAACGGCTAAAAGGCTTAGGAAAATGTGGGAATAAGAATCTAGATGGAATGACTCGTGGTTCAATAAAGAAGTAAAATCTGGTCAGAAGACTTTGTGAGATCGGTGTTAGTTCCTAATCCAAAAAAGTAAAAGGCTACAGAATAATAAGTTTCACTTCCCACACAGTTAACTTATCCTCAGAATCATCAATAAATAAGAGAGTAAGGCAAATGATTACTTGGGGGATGATCAGTTTGTGTTTACGAATGTGAGAGGTACGCGTGATGCCATTGCAGTATTAAGATCACTAATCGAGAGGAATATAGAATACAATCAGGACGTATTTGGCTGTGTCCTAGATTTTAAAAAGGCGTTTGATAGATTGAATTCGGAAAAACGGGTGAGTAAATTGTAGATTTTAGGAATAGATAGGTGGGGCAGGAGGCTATTCCGTAACCTGCACATGTCTCAGACTGCTCAGTTGCGAGTGGGGAACGGGGAGTCCGGGTGGGCAGAGTTGGAAATAGCTGCAAGGCTGTATAGCCCATTATCACCGGTGCTGTTAAATGTATACTATGTGAGGAAAATGATTAAAGAGGTATGGGAAAAACTGGAGGTAGGAATGAAAGTCGGGAGGGGAATTCGTAAAAACGGTTAGGTTTACTCATGACCAAGCATTAGTTGCTCAGTCAGCCAAGGAGTTTCTAGTATTGCCGAGTGAATCGGAAATTCAGTGCGATAGAAATGGGATAAGAGTCAATATAAATAAAACAAAGGTAATGCCATTTTCCAGAAAGAGTAAGGATAAGTTTAACATTAAAATTGGAGAGTCAAAACTAGAGCAGAAGGTATAGTTTACGTATCTCAGGAGTGTTTTGGACAAAAATGATCAAAGTAGTAGGGATGTAAGTAGAAGAATTGCTCTTAGCAAAGAGTCTTTCACAAGGAGGAAAATATCGATGACAGGATGTTAAAGAAGGATGTTAAGAAAAGTATCAGCAAAATTTTGCTATGGAACGTAGTTATAAATATTATTTTATTTGTTGGTTGTGACCATCCAAAACCTACCTTTACAGGTAGATTACCTAAATAATCGTAATTTCGCATGTCGATCATTACTAGATTTTGCGAAGCCGTTCTTTTTAATATTGCTTACCTTGAAATTGCTAAGTTTGTGGCAAGTAAATCAAAGATTGTTATCAGCTAACTAAATACCAGAGCTTTAGTCTCAACGAAATCCTTTATATAACGGCTTGACAACATTTTGTAAAGAGGAAAATTTAGTAAAATATGTAATTTAATAAGAATAAATAAATTTATTAAAATAGACAGGAAACTTTAATACTGCCAGGTAAATGTGGAAGAGTTGCCTTCTTATTTATATGATTTAGCTAAATACGGTGTCATAAATCAATAGATTCTCTATCTGAGGGTATAATAATATAGACAATAGATAATAGAGAAACAGTGAGCTTAAATAGCAATCATAAAAAATTATTTTTTAAATGTATCATCGTCTGCCATATCACATTTAAGCAAGATTTCCTTAGAGTTTCCCGAAGCTCTGGATTTGAGATAGGGAAGAGATTACGGTTTGGTCAAACAGAGAGAAAAATATCCTTTTATAATTGTAAAAAAAGTGTGTAATATATGGTGATTGTTATATATGTGTCATACATATGATTATGGTCTTGCTCTTCTAATGCTAACTATAAAAGAGACGGTTGATTAAAGATTTACGGTTACCTGTGGAAAGAGTGATTTATAATTCATTTTAAAATATGAAGTTCATCATATAGGGAGAAATGACCACAATTTTAAGGTAAAATGCCAGGCAAAAAGAACGAATAAAAAAATTTTCTTTTCTAAATAAAACAGTTGTTGATTGGAACAATTTACCTGCAAAAATTTTTAAGCCCTCCCAGAGTCCAAACTTTTAAGAAAAGATGTAAACATCTTCTGTAATAATTTGATTGATGTGTTGTATAAAATTAAATGTAACAGCTTAATTTTTTTTTCTTGTTGATTGGGAAAGAAATGTTAATGAAATGGGGATTTTCTTTTTTTTATGCACTACAGATTGGTGTTTGGAAATTTCCTTAAAGTGTATTTTTTTTCTTTTTTCCTGACTGATTTTATTTATTATCTTTTGTGATGTTGATTGTATTTCAGAAACCATGTTATTTTTCCAAGGCAAGTTTATTGTAACACTTGGGACTTGTGTGCCACCTGACATTTGTCTATTTGCACATGTACATTTTAATAATAATAATAATATTCCTAATCCACCAGTTCATTTCTCACAGTAAATTTTCGATAGTACATCATCGAGGATATCAAATTTTAACGTTCATACTGTCCTTTTACTCCCGTCTTATTTGTAATAATGCTATTTAATGGAAAATTTGGCTGTTCAATTTTAAAATAGGCTCTAGATTCAGCAGCATAAGCGACAGTAATACGTGCAATACACGCTGACATTATTTTTGTGCCATAAAATTGGATCTTATAAAGTTTTCGCGTCAAAAATGAGTTAAATACCTCACCAATATTCAGCTTTAAGCATTATGAGCGTATTTATTTGATGATCTCGGACGAGTAAAAGTTTGCTAGTATGTACGGAATCATGACATAATTCATTAAAATGAATGGAACCGTTTTTCCCTGCTTAGCATTGTTGTAAGAGCATTTAAAAGAAATGAAGTTTTTTATCTAACTTACGGAGAATTTGTCCTTTCATTTTACATATGCCGACTTTTATTAAAAAATAAGGAACTTTATTTTATTTAAAATCAATGAATAATCTTGTTTCCTACCAATAGACAATTGTTGAAAATAGATATTTGTGACAGAAGTTACAAAAACATCATTTCCTTTTTCTACATGCATATGTTTCCACAATAATATGAGTAAAATGTTTTTATCCGTCCAATTTGAACGCTTTGTATTAGTTTCTACGACTCTATGATAAGCTTTATTTAGAATTCTTTCTTTTGGTGTGTGGTTCAAGTAAACAGGTCTTAGATAAATTTCACGGCCTGCTTCCGTTTTTTATATTATTTAGGATGCAAAAAGAACGAGAGAAGTGTACTGGAGTACTGAAAATTTTGGCCACTCGCTATGTAGGGATGAGTTACTAAGATTTTCTTGCATATTCTATTTTGCAAACCAAACATACTTTGGCACTCTCGCCCAAAACGGATCAACCTAAGTACGCTGATGCAAATCCTGCTATAACGCTCAGGAACAGTTCTGGAATAAGAGTAAGAATTAGTTTTCATGGTCATTGCGCACAAATTCATGCCCAAGTAACCGTAATTACGTGTCTGGAGATGTTTATGAGGTGTAGATAAGGAAATGGAAGATATATATTGTATGTATATATTATATAATTGCTAAAGCAAAATAAATTATGGATTAAGAAAAATATCTAATAAACCATTAGGTTTGCGACGTCAATGCTTAAGTAGACAGATGGAGAGAGAAGAACTGCTAATGAAATACTCCTAATAGTGTAAATTAAAAGTGGCAAATACTTTTAATTCTGTCAGAGGTGCAATTTAAATTTGAAGGGTGGCAAATGATTTCAACTTGGGTACGTTAAATAGAGCAGTGCTTATGGATCTAAATGTAAGTCTGCAAAAATATGCCATTTTACAGATTTTGACTCTGACCATAACCAGGAGATGATGAAATGACAACCTAAATTCAAGTATATGAAGAAGACAAGAAGAATAAATGTCAAATAGAAATATTGAGAGAGACTTAAATGAGACAAGTAGTCTAAACGTGAGAGAGTGATACATTAGTAAAAAATGCCGATTAGGGTTCGGTTAAGGAAGGTTGGCAAATAAAAATTATCATATAGAAGTTGTAAAGCAAGATGAAGGAAATAATAAAACCGTCCAAATTAAGTATCGTCGAAAGATGTATTAAAGGAGAACCAGTGGTGACGTCAATGAAGGGAGAAGGAACAGGAGCCTAAGAAGTAAATTAGAACACTGAGCCATAAAGGAATAGAAACACAAAATTAATTGGAAGTTAGCTATTTCAATAAAAAAATTTGAAATATCTATATAGAGTGGTGCAGAAAACTTGACATACGATGGGGATGAATCTTTAAATGCAATGGTAAACATATTAATTAAAATTTTGAAATACTAGCTGTATATGCAGTGAAGACATGGATTTGGATGGGACTAAAACACGAAAAAGATCTCAATGTTAAAATAGTGAAAAGTAAAAAGATATTGATAAAGAAAATAGTGGAGACATTATACTCAGGATAGTTTTCGATTCCTCACTCGATCTGGACTTACTTATTAAAATACCTCAGGACCTTGAGGAATGGATTTTGAGCTTATTTACGAGATAATACTATACTAAGATTTTCCAAACCTGAGTTATTGAGAGATTTTTAAAAGGACGTCTAAAACACCTCCTGGACAAAATTGGGCGTAAAACTGAAGAAATGTAGAAATGTGGGTAGCATGAAAGAATATGTGTCGAAGACCTTTAAAAGAATCATCTCTAGACGCATGTGATTTAAGAAAAAGAATTTATGGACGAACTTAAATGGTACCAATGAAAAACAAAGGGTGAAAGAGGAGTATTTTTGTCCGTAAACCATTCATGGAAAAGAGCATTTACACAGGTATATGAATCAAATGATCACTTGACATTACTTTCTATATTACGATCGTATATAGCATTCTATGGTTTCACAAAACATTCAAAATACTGACTGAACATTTATTTTTCCTGGCTACCATTCAGTCCAATTGGGCCCCAAACAAGCTTCACAGGATCGGAAGAAGATTAAATCATTTGATCTTTTCGAAGAAGTTCGGATGGAATGGTAACAAAAAGAAGACACACTTTTCAAATGTTTTCTGTTTCTATGGAATTGGTCATATGTTAATCGATACACTGGACATGTACTCTTTTCTGCAAAAGGAGCTTAGCATTGAAATATTTTGCTTAGAAAAATCAATGATCGTTTGGATTAAACAAAAATAAATGCGCTGAATTTGCAAACCACGAGTGTTCCACTTAATGTTCAAAATGTTTACCCAGTGCGGTAGTGTTTACGGTAGTGTTTGAAAGACTGAAGTTACGTTAAAAGAGGAGAATATTACAGACATTTGATAACACGGTGTTTTTAAAAATGCCTTAC